>JANHGB010021123.1:0-74221 GCA_026283785.1 Coracopsis vasa | reverse complement strand
GTGAAGAGGATCCAAAGCACAAGCACTGAGCCTTCGTGCTGGCAGGGCTGCTGCCAGAAGAGCCAGGCATCCACAGCAGGTACAAGGGAGCTGTTGCAGGAGCATCTGAAAATAGAGCATCGAGATTCTCCTGAGGAAGACAAGGATCCAGTTGTGCAAATGGTAGAGAGCTGTGTGCTGGTGAAACGGGAGGTTCTCCACACCCTGAGACTCAACCGGGTGTTATCCAAAACCTGCACCAGTATTCAGACATTCAGCTTTGGCTACAACTGAGAGGGAGCCAGCAAAAAAAGACCACAGATACTGTTCAGAGATGACAAATGAGATAAAGTAGATGAAGTTTTGCATGAAACCTGTGAACTGGGTTGAAGAAAGACTCACTTTTCAATGTTTTCTAGAAGTCCTAGGATCTCAAGGACACCTTGGGTTGTTTAAACACTTTTAATGAGTCCTTCTATAGATGCTTGTCTGGTTTAACACTAATAATCCCATGGATGTTCAACTCCTGCTGATCTGAACACAAGGATACTAACCTAAGCCCACAAAATGTTTTCATATCTGTGAGCTGTACCTACTGATCTTTTTCTGACTGAGACTAGAATATGGGGATAAATGCTGACTATTCGACTAAAGAAGTGCTGCGAGTATTTAACAGAGATGATGTTTTATTTAACCAAGAAACGGCTAACAGCCAGTGTTATTTTACAATACTTCATCCAAGAACTCACAGAAACTTCTTTACTTCCAAAACATCAATCAGTTCTGCAGTTTCCCATGAAGAGGAGGCCTTCTTCTGCTGAAAATGTGAAACCTTATTCAGAAAAGAGGCCCACTTATTTATTTAGAGAGGCAATGCAAAGCAAAGGCTCACCATAAGAGCTCTTGGTTTCTTGGGCTGCTTATTTAAAACAAGGCTTACAGATAAAGCAAGAACATAAAAATACCTATGTTTGGAGTACAACTTCAGGGAGGACAGAGAACAGCAGGATCACTTCTAATGGTACTCCCTCTTTATATGTGCCTTTGAAAATGTAGTAAAGATGTCCTGTATCCTGTCTCTCTCTTGAGGAGCTGAGGGAACCATTTTGGATCAATGTTTCTTAGGTTTTTTACATCCTTTAGTAAGTAAGCTGAGACACAGAGAAATATTTACCATGATACCACTCTTATGTTCAAAATGATTTGTTTATCACATAATCATTTATGGCTAAAAAAAAAATTAGATGCTGAAACTAAATCATTTTGTATATAGCATTGTGAATATAAATGGACACTTTGATCATAGCTGACACAATGGATTGTCTCCCTGAGAATAATTTGGATATTAGACTCAAGTGTGCTTGCCTGCCATCATGACTATAATAAGTTAAGCTACTTAAATATGATTAGCTTCTGAAATGGATTTTACTAAATCAGTGGAGAGGGGAGAAAATGAGGAAATAAAGTTTTCTTTACTGCTGAGTACTACAAATACTGAGTGTCATTTTGGCTGCATGAATTGAGTTTTGTCTTGTTTTAATTTATTGCACAGGACAGATGTCACACAAACACTGTCTTTTCTTCAGGCAGCAGTTTAAATGATAGGGTATAAGAAGCTCAAATTTAGATTTGGTTTATGAGAAAATAGTTCACACAGTACGTCAGCTCTACCAGAGGCGCTGTACAGAGATCGAAGAGTGTTAGAGTCAAGGCTGCTGAGTTGTGCTAACAAGTTCCGTGTCCTCTGGATCCACAGAGATAAATATGAGACCTGGCTTTAGTCTCTTGTTCAGTATGAACTAGGATCTTGTCTGCCTGCCTTTCTGTAGAGAGGTCAAGAGCCATGGCTATCTCTGCTTCCCCAAAGAAGCAACCTGTTCTTCATGACAAGTTATAGTGCAGGGTTCAGCCTGATGTAATTTCAGAGAGTTCAGACATGAAATTTCTGTAATGTAAAGAAAAACAAAAGACCTTAAGGTTGATAATGAGAAAAAAAACAGGAGTAACATTATTAACTATATCCACTTCCATTAGCAGCAGCGGTATTAATTAATGTTGTAAAACTAAGAAATTGATCCTATAGTCATTAACAAGTTGCATTAAAAAGTAGCTTCAGTGTAAACAATGTCCTGTTCAGCTGGGTTTTTAGTGGTTTAACTTTCACGCACCATAAACATACAAACAAGTCATTATGTTCAGGTTAGTGAGGACCTAAAAGAGAAGGAAGAAATTGGCTTCTTCCCTAGTGTTACCTGGAAGGTAGCCTTTAGCATGGACAGGATGGGGCAGATCTTTACTGGAAAGGCATTTAGCTGTAAGGGATGTCAGCTGGACTGTGTGTGGTTGTGCAGGTCAGACTCTGGTTCCTGCAGTCAGGAATGATGAAACACTTTTTTTTTTGGAGTGAAAACATTCCTGAGAAAGGCAAGAACACAAACTTGTTGAATCCCAGGGAAGCAGGTTTTATGCAACTATGAGTCACGTTTTACTTAGAATTAACTTCTGGAGTTATTCTGGAGTTATTATTATGATTAAGCTGTGTGGAGAATTACACCAATTAAATGGAATAGACTGTAAGAGAGAACTTTCCTGTTGCAGTGTTTTACCTGGGGCTGTTCATGGCACGAGCATTTCAAGCAGTTACAAACTCTTTAAAAATCTGTATTTATTTATTAATTCTTTCAGTCTCATCTTCAGTTGTAGGCAAACAGGAGGAAAGGGATACATGGATATGTAATAATGAAAAGCTTCTAGGAAAACACTGAGTGTATCTCTTCTTCTGGGGAAGAGAGATGTCAACACTGTGTCAACACAACCAAGACAGATACGATTATTGCAGTTCTGTTTCCACAGTTTTATTGGAGATTCTTTTCATAATCATAATAGATGAAGAAACGATGGCCTCCCACCAAAAGCTGGGGAAACATGAAAAAACTTATTTATCACTGCATTAAAGGAATTCACTGTTCAAGAGGTGTCTGCAAGCTGACCTCCCACCTCTTTGAACCTGATTTGGCTGGAGAGAAACAAAAACAGTGGCCCTTGAAAACTCAAAACTGCACTGCAAAAATCTGCTTTAATGTCAACACGGACCTTCAGCTGCCATTGCCAGAGTCAGACGTTTTGGAAGTATTGATTTTCTTGTACCGATGATAAAATGTTGAGAGCCTTTGTCCAGAGAGTGCTTAGTGGCTTTTTTTTTCAAAGTTAAGCACATTATCTCATCTGTTTCAGAACATTTTTCTCTCAGAGAGCCCCTATGACATTAGATTGCTGTGAGTGTGACTGCCTGCCAAGTCTCCTTTGTCTCTTCACTATTTAATTTAAAGTCCAAAGAGTGACACAAATGTAGGAAACTGCAGTCTGAATAGCCGTGCTTACTGCAACCCATTTCCCTCAACAAGGAGAACAACAAAGTCAGAGCAAGGTTTTGGCCAAGCTGAATAATGAAAACATCTTCACATGAATGTTCATTCATAATTTCTAGGACTTCAGCTGGTCACACCAGTTCTGCCTGCCTTCCTCAAAACACACAGCTCTTGTTGAGAACATTCCTCTTGGAAATGAGATCCCACAGGAGTTATGGGAGGCTGCATAGCCAAGTGACCCACGTGGCATGGCTGCGGATTCCACAGCGTTACCTCAGTCTGATCTCTGCACCAAACTGCTGAGATCTACTCCTGGAGCAACCTCACGCTTGCTACCACTTTGGTTGTGCTATTGATGCGAGTGTGATGCATATCCACTGTGCTGATCCAATCGATCTGCATGAGTTCAGGCATCTCCTGGTCTTTCCTTAAATAATCCCTGCATGGTGCGGTATAATGAGAATTGTTTTGAAAATCTGGAGCAGCCCATTGTAATACATGGAGAAAATGCTTGAGAACAAACCATCCACATGAATCACTCTCTTACATTTAGAAGCTCATCATCAGATGATGCATCAGTCTGGTCCCTTAGCTCATCACCTTACTTGAGGGAAGATTAATTTTTAGCATCTGTCAAAGCCCCCATATCCTTCCCTGTTTCTATACTCTGGACCTTTAAGGAATGAGCTCCTGCAGGTCCAAAGGGAGACCAAACCGGAATCTAGAGGCCTTTTTCCCCACTGTTTGTTTCCTCAGACTCTGTGGGTGATTTAAGCCAACACATTCATGTGGCAAACCATTTTACAGTGCTAATACACAGTTACAGAGCAATCCCATGAAATACATTTTTATTATTATTTGCCCTTCGTCATTTATGCAGAATGCTTTGGTTCAGAAGGAAAATAAGGAAAATATGAAAATTAAAATAATGACAAAGACCTAAAGAAAACAAGAAAAAAAATTGCCCCAGTAGGACTCTAAAGGTCAAGCTAAACAAGAATATCTCTGGTTACCCTCCAAGTGATTCTCCCAGAAGGCCCCGTCTTTTGTTAAATCACCTATCTTTGACCTTTTTATAGTCCTGAATGGTAATTTATTCCTGGGCTGGCTGAAATATTAAGTCCCTGTGTTGCCACAATGTTTAGGCAGAACACACTGCAGATGTAGAAGAACAACTGCTTGTGTGTGCAGTTACACGTGTCAGAGGTGCTGGGAAGGAGAGAAGGGGTTTTTGAGGAGGCACGCTGCTGTATTGATCTCTAGCGAAGCAGGGTACAGCTCACTGGGACAGGGACTTAACTTGCCCAGTGAACTGACCCACGAATCAGCCTTGCTGGTGATGGGTTTCCTTGGGCTATGAGCTCAACCCAGTTTTTCAATGGGGGAGTCTTGAGTTATTTCTTCCAACACTGACAGTCAAGTCTTCCATTTTACTCCCCATGTGGGCAGCCTACACAACCCTTTTCAGGCCTTCCTGGCCTTCTAGCACTCCTTTGGGTGAGAAAGGTCCATCCTGAGGGAGCGTCTTGAGGCAAGACAGGGCTTTGAGAGAGCTTCAGGGAGCTTGCAGAGTGTCATTCAGTTTTTGCCGGGGAACATTATTTCCTCTGCAAACCCTTTCCACCATCCATAAGCCCAGTCCGGGGAATTAATGATTACTTCTTTGTCAAAAGCAGTTTGCAAAACCTGCCGGGATCGTTCTGTTTCCATCCATACCCACAGGCAGATTTCTACAGAGGGCTATCCACTGATTTGGTTAAAGACACAGGTCTTTTCTATTTTGCAAAGACCTCTGTATTGTCTCTATGTCATGAATACACACCCACCCCTCCGCTGCCCCTTCTTCGTGGTTGTTACAGGTAGTACAGATGATGTGAGTAGCAGTCTCCTAAAAGCTTTATGTCCAGCAGACAGGGCACTCCAGCCCATTAATCTATTCAAGTTTTTTAAGGGCCTCACCAGAACCATACCTGAACCACTCCACGACTTTAAGTGGTTCTGTTTCACAGTGCCCCTGTTTTACAGAGAAATGCCATCCCTACCTCACAGACGGAACTGAAGAACAGCAAAAATTAGATGTTGAAAATCACAGCTGCAGCAGAGTTATGAGAAAAGCAAAGTACTTCCTAGGTGAGTGTCCTATTCATTCAACTATCCTATTAACAGTTACATATTTGGAGAGGAAAATGAGGGTAAAATAATGAAGGAAAAAGATATTAATAGAAAGAAAAGAACCACAAGAAAGAGAGATTTATCACCAACTGATTTTATTGCGTAATCGGGCAATTGCTCATTTTGAGTGCTTGAGAGTGTCCCCTGCCTCATAACTAAAATGGCATTTGGGGCAAGTTTTCATATTTCATTTACTGCTGCTGCGAGTGTGGGATGTATGGGAACGACAAGGGCCACTGGATGAGGGAGCAATATCTGCTTTGACCCAGGACCCCTGGGGAAAGCAGAAAATAGAAAAGCAGGACAGCGAGAAGAAAATCTCTGGTTAGTGGTTAGAGAACATGTTCTGTAAATAGGTTAAACACTGAGCAGCGGCCAGCTGCTTCTAAACACAGCAAGCATATGCAGCTCCGGGTACTGCTGATTAAAACCGAGGCACTTGGAGTCAGATCTTTGTTCTGAGGAAATGGCACAGAGCTTCAGGCACTCAAGTTTCAGAAACTGAGGCCAAACTCAATTGGAGCATAAAAAGAAAGAAAAGAAAAATAAGAAAAGGAAAACCAGCCATTCTCCAAAGTGAGCTCCAGCCACCGTCCCTTGGGTATCTATCTCATAAACAGGGTTATCAACAGATTCTCACCTTTGGGAAGCAGTTTGAAACTCAAACAAAGGCTGTATTTAAGTAATTACATAAACTAAACTTTTCTAGACTATTCCTGCTCCCATTTTAATCAAGGGGCTTTTTTTGCAATAAATCCAAAAATCTAGACATTTAGCTACCATCTCCCAAGACAGCACTATTATTATAAAAGAAAAGCAGATTTAGAGTTAATAATAAAGTACAGATTATGTTTTCTTGAGAAAAAAAAAGAATCACTCCATAATATATTGTTCACAATAAAGAGCAAGCCTCAGGTTTCATGCAGCAATATTAATTGCTAAGGAGAGAGAATAAAAGAAATCATGTCAGATTAAGATTCTTCTGAATAACAGCAGAGAAGATAGAGTGCATCTTCTGAATAAAGAGATTATATTACAGAGAGTAAAACTAGCAGGCAATCTTCAGTGATGCCTGCCTCTAACAGTTCTCCATATGACTTCTTGTGGGCAGGCCCAGGAGACAACAACTGATGGCAGAATGATTATTTCAGCTTCCCGTGTTATTATTCTGCAGCCTTTCTCAGAGCGAGGGGATATTAACTATTCCACCTCTTCTCTGCGCTGCGGAGAAATTAGGCTTCACATCAGCATGTAATGTGCGAGTAACAAATAATTGCTTATTGCAAAAGCTTTTTGATCTGAAACTATGAGAAATGGCACACAGAAGAGAAAGGACTTTGTGCGTTATTGCTGGAGGAATAATGCATTTCAAATAATTGCACTAAAATAAGATTGCCATCCAGAAAGCAATGTAATAACCACAGGTTCTCATATATGAAAGACCAAGGTACGTGCGTTACATGTTGCAGTGAGAATACTCCCACTGATTTGGGTGGACTCAGCCGTTGTCCTGTGCAGACCAGGATAGAGCCCTCCACAGTACAGTCCCCCAGGGCTCCACAACGCAATGTTACCCAGGCTGTGCCGTTCTCCTACTCTTTGGCTAGCAATGTCTTTTAGGAGCTGGTTCTTTACTTAATGTATACACATTTCACCCCCTTTGGAAGCAAGGTTTGTGAAGGCCCTGGTCTCTGGAGGAATTTATTGCAGGCTGCCCCTAAAGAAAGCTCTGCTTTCTGCCAAGGTGGCAGTGTCCATGGTAATAATGTCCATGGTGCTGGAGCCTGTCATCCTGCACGTCTTCCCAAGCCCTCATGAAGTCACCAGCAACCGTGTGGTTACCCCAGCTTCGTGCCTTTGAATGTCTCAACCTTGACTTAATACCCTTATTCAGCCTGCTGAGCAGAGCAAGGAACAGATAAGGGATCCTCAGAGGGGTCCAGAGGGGTCCACGTTGCTGAGACACATCCTACATAAGCTGGAGGTCCTGAAGGCCCGCTAGTGTTGGGGAGAGATAAGGACCACTCCACAGTCTGCTCCCAAAGGATGGGGTGCCATGTGGAGAGCATGAGAAGGCAGGCAGTACCGGGGCTGCTCTGAATCACTTCTCCACCCAGCCTGTATTTGTGCTTGGGATTGCCTCAACCCAGCTGCAGGACCTTGCACTTGGCCTTGTTGAACTTCACGATGTTGGCATTGTCCCATCTCTTGATCCTGTCCAGGTCCCTCAAGATGGCATCTCCTCCCTCCAGCATGTCAACTGCACCACACAGATTAGTGTCATTGGTCCCCAAAAAAGGAAAGTGCTCTGCCTTAGAGAGTAATGAAAAGTATCTTTCAAAAAAAGAGAAACAAGGACTCATCCTTCTGAGAGGAGGAATTGCACTCAGATCAGAAGAGTTTGGGCCAAGGGACTTTTACTCACGCATTCTTGCTCTACAGGCAGCTTTCAAAGGAAAGGGAGAGGGAACTGACATGTGAAAATCACCTAGGGACATAAAAAGATAATTTGCCACACTACCTGCTGACTTCAGTCTCATTAAACTCACATTTCCAGCAAGGATTTGTGAAGAAGCTGGCACATCCCAGCTGGATATGAGGTGCCAGCCGCCAGGGATGGAGGCAGCCCAAGAAGAGCGGCTGGCAGGGGCATCCAGCCAGCCCACCCCATGGCTGAGCAGCGGCAGTGCAGACCAGCTCCACCACCTCCCGCTGCTCCGGAGTCCCCACTGCCCAGGGTCCCCACCAAATGCAGGTGCCAATGGCACCATCACAGAGAGCAAGGCACTGTGGTGCTGTGCCTTGTGGCAACAGGGCAGTCATCACGATCCATCCCATCCAGTGCATAAAAATTGAACTTAGAGCTTTGGTTCAGGTTTAAATGTGAAGGGAGCTGAGGTTTTTAAACAACTGCATCTTCCCCATGTGAAAGATGGGCTTTGCCTAGTTTTTTAAGCTGTGAGATACCTGATTATCTCACTGAAAATGGGGGGTGGCAGTGACTCCCATTGTTTGCAGCATGTGGTTGAGGAGAGGAAAGTTGTTGTCAATATTAAACCAAACAACTCTGACTTTTATTTCCACTTGATTTTGCAATAAGGTAACTAGGACTGGCAATTAGCTTACCTTGTGGTAAAACATCTTTCCTTTTTTATTCCCTTTATTTAAGCCTGCAGATTTCCTGCACAGAAATATGAATGTATGAACAATAAATCTGAATTTTCTGGAAAGCTCCGAGAAGATGCAGTAAATCTCTTTCAAAGATAGCACTAATTTACCACAAGGAGCTGGCAATCAGCAGCATCTGAGCTGAGAAACCTCTCTGCCCCTTCCCAGACCCATCAGACCTACAGGGCATGCAGGCAGCCATGGGACAGGCGGCAGCCTTCCTGCCTCTGACTCCTCCTGGTGGCCTCAATGGGTGTGCTGCGTAACCCCCTAAATCTGCCAAAAAAAAAACCCTGGGTGAATAAGACAGACACATGAAAACCCCATGAAAACCTGGAGACGAGGTCATCTTAGACCAAGCGGGCTATAAAACCAGAGCTGGAAAGCTTTCCTCTATTACAGTAATTTTATTACCTCCAGGTCTTGACATTATTCAGCATCCAACAATTGTGGAAAACAGAAGGACACATCCTCCCCCTCCCCCCACTTTTCCTAAAACCCCAGGTCAGCTGTTCATTTCCGGGTAAAAAACCCATCCTATCCAACTGGAATTCACCCTTCATTATCAAAAGAGAACCTTCTTGTAGGCTGTCTCCATTGAAAACCTTCAGCGTTAGGTATGAAGTTTTAAAATGGGATGCTTCCCAACTCACGCTGGTGGTTTTAAATTCTTTCTGGTCCTAATGACACCCCTGCAGTGTGCACGTGATGCTTCTTTCCACTAAGGGGCTTAAGGGCAGGTTTGGTGGCCTGCAGTCACCACAAGAACTGATGTCGGTAGCATGGTCTCAGCAAAAGGTTTAGATGGTCAAGTGTCTGCATCACACTCCAGCCCAGGAAAAGATAAATGTCAAGATCAGTGGCAGAGCCAATGGTGAGCCTTAGCCACGCTCAGAAATATCACACCGGTAATAGAAAACACGTTAATCGCCAGTGAAGCCAAAGGCACCATGGGAGCTTGATCTTCCATGTGAATGGATGCTCATACCAAAAGGTTTCTTTAAAAGGCATTCCCTCTCCTATGGTACTCATGCTGCCTTTGGTGGGATATCAGATCTCACTGAACTCAATTCACCCGACTCAAATTCACCAGCAACAACAGGGGAAATGGCAGCAGCAAACACATGGAGCAAGGGGCTTCCAGCCGTGGTCTTGGTGTGTGGTGCAGTCTCCACAGAGCCTCTGCGTACCTCCCCATTGCAGGTCTGACTCTGCATCCTCTCTGCTGCCCACCCAGGCGTACAATGTGTGAGAATCACACTTCCACACTGCCAAACAGACCTATCCTGAAGACTTGCTGGCACATTTCAATGAATGATGCTGGTAGGACACTTTAACTTGTATTCAGTATTTCTGTGGGAAAAACTGAGTATTTTGTCATGACCGATTACATTCCCAAGTTCAATTCTTCACTCAAACCCTAACTAGATGCTGAGTAATTTTATTCCTGAATTACACAGACCAGCAAATCATATGTAAGGAAACCATTAAGAAAATAGAAAGCTATTTAGTGATTGTGTTGTCTCCAATAAATAGAGATTGTAAAAATGTATTATGTTCATTTTCAATTATTCATATTTCCAACAACTAACTGACACATCCTCAAGTTCCAACTTCCATCCACACTGGCTATAAAATACCATTTTCACTATGATTGGAATGGCTGTTACCGGCTGTCAATTAAAATATATATCATGTACCAGGCAATAGAATCTGACACCACTAGGAAGAAATAACACTTGACAGCCGCTTGGGAAATATATAGGCAAGAGAAGACTGAAAATTGCTGAAGATCTTTACCTACAGCTTCTTACTTTTAAGCATTGACCTTCAAGATATGAAGAACAGAAAGATTTATCTGCACTTGAAAATCTCCCTTATCTCCTGTTGTTCTCTTTCCTTTTCATAATCAGGATAAACGAAATATTTCTAAATCACAGATTGCATTCTGCGTATTTTAAAGAAGGAGCATCAAAGTCACTCCCGCTGCCCAGCATGAGAAATTCCCCGTAGCAGAAATCCTTGGCTGTCATTTTCCAGCGTGGACTGGAGCTAATTACCTGAAGTGTGGAAGTGTTCAGGTGAAGCCCAGGGAAGATTTATCATTTTGTTGGTTTAGCCCTTATATCCACTGCCTTTCACAGCAATGTATGATTCATGCAGGTGGAGGACTTTTTTTTGCAGGAGCTGGGAAGTCAAACAAAATATCCTCAGCTCTTGGTTAGGTGCCCAGATGTGCACACCTTCTGCAAAGTAACTACACTCCCTCAAAAATCAACACTCTAAATACTGCAAAGTTGCCTGTATAATTGCCTAACAGTTCCCAAGGCTGGATGCAGATGCTCAGAGCTGTGTCCATTTGCTCCAGGCTCTGTCTGCACTGTCACCAGGCTCCGTAGGAAGGCAAGGATAGGCATAGCTACTTCCAGGGGTCAGACTGTACCCTGCTTTCTTACTCCTGGGGCACGGAAGAAACAAATGGGAGAGACCTAATTGCCCTTTTCAATTGCAAAGGTTGAAAATACCAGCTCATCAGATTGACATAAAATGGATAAGTGCATTTCTGGATGTAGGTCCCACTTTGCTTAATCCAACTTCATCATGCACGCCAATCTTACGTGAGGGTCATGGTGAACAGGGCACAAGGAAACCAGACAACTTGTTCTGCCTAAATCAGAATCATTCTTCTGTCGCAGACAGAACTTATCACTGTTGTCATATTTCATTTATGAAAACTCTCATCAGGTATCTTGATTATCACAATCAAAACTAGTCTATTATCTATGGATAGAGAAGTGCTTTAAAATGTCAGTGAATCTTGAGCTTCAACTAGTGGGATGCTTTGTTTTCCTTGAATTCCCATAATCCAAGACTTAAGATCGGAATCAGTCTCTTTTATTATCCTTATTCCTTGGACCACTGTCCAAGCCTACTACCGAGTAGATCAGGCTTAGGTCTCAGCAGCTAGAAGAGCAACATACGTTGGGCTCCTGATCTTTCTTTAAATGAGTATGACAGGTGTGGAAGGGGTAGGAGCATCAAGATGTTGCTCTTCTGGCTTTAAAGATAAGCATCAGTGAACCTCCATGCTTATGTTGTGACTTTTTCCAGGCTTCTTGATTATCAGGTCAATCTTAACTTTCTGCAGGACTGCAATCCTTGAGACATACAGCATCCCCTCTCTGCATCACATCCGTAGTCATGGCTTGTCCTCTATTTCACTCACAGAAGCTGGCCAGAAATTACAATCAGCAATGAAACACCAGCAACCGGAAGGAAATGTGGATTTGAATGACGGATTTTTCAATGAAAGTAAGTACAGTGGGGCATTAGGGCTCGCAGCTAGGGAGAAGGAGCCCAGGGAAATAAAACTTCCCTAGGTTGATTGTATCCCATAGTGAGAGCTGGTGGAAACTTTCTTTTACTCTACCAGTCTCTCAGATGTGTCAGCAACCACTGCACGTTGCTATAGATGGGAACGGTTAGACCTGATGATCTTGAAGGTCTTTTCCAACCTGGTTGATTCCATGACTCCATGAAGATGGATACACAGTGATAGCATGCCTGCGGCAGACCTCTCAATCATAGGTTCACAGTCTGTCTGTAAGGAGCCCAAATTTGTCATGCAGCAGGGATGGTTTATCTCCAAGTTCATCACTATGTGCACACACATGTGTCAGCTGATTTCCAATCATAAATCAGATGGCTGACGGCTGATCCCCCAGCCTCCACCTTGGAACAAGAGCACTAACAAATGAGGAACATGAAGAATATATATATCTATTTTAATTTCCAAATCTCAAGAATTTACCTGTTGAGGTCTCAGCTGAGGCACAGCAGTGGAGACCACACTACGACAGCACTTCCTTGATGAATGCCCACAAGAACTGTCTTGTTTTTAAACACAGAAATAATGATGTTGATAATTGACAAGGGAGGCCTCCGATAATTTCATGAATTCTTGCTATGTGAGGTAGCAGGTACAGAAGCAACCTTACCTCTTAGCTGTCAATAAACGACAGGTAACCTCGTATCGCTTTTATGCATTGGCAAGTAATCAACCACCCCAAGCCCATTACCATAACAAAGCATCTCACTGTCCTGATACTCAGCCTCAAACAAGGGTTGGTTGCAAGTATACAGATTTGTTTCATATTTATGTTCTGCATATTCCACTGTACAATCTATATAATCTGTTATTGTTCAAGTTTCAGGGCTTATTGAAAGAGTTTGAACTCCACTACATGGTTCACTGGACTCCCAGGCATAGATTATCATTTTGTTTAATTAAGCACAGCCTATTCCTCAGCAAGTTACCACCTGTGTAAGACCAAGCGACATCAGGTATCTAAAACTTAAGCCACGAAGTATATTGCACTTCATCAAAAAGGGTAAAAACAATTTCCCAGTTGAGCGATTGTTCATAAAGGTCCGAATGCAAAGCAGGGAGCTACACGTACTGAAATCACAAGGCAGCCCATGGAATGTCTCGGCTTTGCTGTTGCACAGATGCCTGTAACGCACCCTCCCCGCCTGTTAAAGATGCTCTGCAGTGAAGGAGAACAGAAACCTTCAGAAAAGAGGAGACATGCTATCAGCTTGGTAGCTGGCAACACACAGGGAAAAAACAAGACATCCCTCAGACCTGAGCTAACCCAGAAAGCAGATGTGGCCAGGACTTCTTTTTCCATTTCCCTTTCCTCTTTCTAAACTTACTGACCACAATGTGCCTTTTGGGAAAAGAGAGCGAGACAGTGGAGCTTCACCACAAGCAAAGCTGTGTCCAGGGGTGATCTCAGGATAGCTGCTGGATGGCTGGCCTTCCTACCCTGCAGAAGAGGTGATGTTCCACACCAGGGCAAGGATGGCTCTTGCAGAAGCCCAGCCTCCCCAGGCAGCCCCTAGCAGTGGTGATGCAGCAGGGCAGGGGAAGGGCTCTGCTTGGAAAGGTTTTCCTGCGATCAGTGCTCTTCTGAAAAGCTCTTTGGTGAAGTTCTCTGGCAAGCAGCAGTAAAATAAGGATGCAGCCCTAAGGGATCTTGAGGGAGCGTGTAAAATAAGGGCAATGAGATGAGTCAGTGGTGAATGTGCTGTGATTGATACAAAAAAGAGGGGGCAATCTGGATAAACTGGTGAAAGGTGGTACTAGTCCAATGAGCAACTTCCCATCAATACAACATGGGATCTGTTGAGGGAAATTTGGGGATTGCTTGCCAGCCATGAAAAAATGGTTTTGCCCATGTTCCTGAAAATGAATGTGCTGCAGATGTGCTGCGGGGGTTATGAGTTAAAATGGCCAGCTTGGCACTAGTGCACAAGAAAGAAGGGATGCTTTGAAGTCTCCCCCCACCCCAGAAGGTTTCCTGCGAGTGAGCAGAGGGGTCAGGTGAAGTCTCAGGCCTGGGGAAAACCAGCATTGCACAGTTCCCACTTCAGCCTCCCTCCTGCAGGCTTCAGCTGTTTAAAATCAGCTGCATTCCCTGGCAGCAGGCCGGCTCGCCTCCATGAGGGAACCAGCTCCATATGCTGGGCTGACAAAAACCCCCACTTTCTTCAGAAACACCTAAGTCTTTGGCTTTCCTTTTGTTTCTGTTGGCTTTAGTCCATTCTTAGTCATCACTGTGATAGCAATGGCATCCAAAGCCTCTCCTTCCCTACTCTCCAATACAGATGCAAAATACTAATGGGGTAACAGAAATAATGAACATTTTTCAATTCAAGTGCTGTGTAAATATTGACCATCTAATCTTCACAGCAAACCAGACAGACAAATGTTTCTGCTCTAGTTACTGCCTCCAGCACCTTGACTTACACGATCCCCAAGCCAGAGCTCCCTGTATCCTTCTCTGGGCTGCTCTCCCAATTGAGTGGCAGCTCTTCGGCACACTTTGTGCTCATTGCTTTAGCTCGTCCCACAGTGACAGTCAGGGGCACCAGCTCCAGCCCTCTGTGGGTCATAAAAAATCAAACCATTTTTTGACCATTTTGTTTTTCCCCATCTCTCTTTACCTTTTGTAAAGTGAGGGGCTACCACCTCTTATTTCTTTAGTTCTTTCTTTGTTCATCTCTTTTGGCTGGACACCAAAAGCACGACAAAGCCGGAGGAGTGCTTTTACACGGACGCACTACAATCCAGTCTTGGACAAGGGCTCTGCTTTTTGGACCTCAGACATTCATAGATTCATAGAACCACAGAATGACTTGGGTAGGAAGGGACTTTAAAAGATCATCCAGTTCCAACCCCCCTGCCATGGGCAGGGATACCTTCCACTAGGCCACCTTGCTCAAAGCCCTGTCCTTGAACACTTTCAGGTATGGGGCAGCCACAATTTCTGTGGACAACCTGTTCCAGTGTCTCACCACCCTCACAATGGAGAATTTCTTTCTGATATTTGACCTAAATCTACGCTGTTTCAGTTTAAACCCACTCCCCCTTGTCCTGTCACTACATGCCTTTGTAAGACGTCCTTCTCCAGATTTCTTGTAGACCCCTTTAGGTACTGGAAGGCTGCTCTAAGGTCTCCCCAAAGCCTTCTCTTCCCCAGGCTGAACAAGCCCAACTCTCTCAGCCTGTCTTCATAGGAGAGGTGCTCCAGCCCTCAGATCTTCATGGCCTCCTCTGGGACTCACTCCAGCAGGTCCACATGCTTCTTATATTGGGGGCCCCAGAGCTGAACGCAGCACTGCAGGTGAGGTCTCATGAGAGCAGAGTAGAGGAGAGAATCACCTCCCTTTACCTGCTGGTGACGCTGCTTTTGATGCAGCCCAGTATATAGTTGACTTTGTGGGCTATAAGTGCACACTGCTGGCTCACGTTGAGCTTCTCACCAATCAACATTGCTGCAGTATAAAAACCAGCACTAGACTGGGTGTACCCATTGGAAAGTAATAATAGAGACCACTTGATGAAAGCTCCTGGTCATTATTTTCTCAAGGTATTTTGTGGAAGCACTGACATTTTACTGAAGCTGAAGAAATACATTTAATTTCACTTAATTCTTTTCTGCAATTTCTGCCTCAGGGTGTTACATACTATTACTGTGTGCTGCTAAGTACCTGTTGTGTTTTATTCCAAGGTGACTGAAATAATTATTTTTCTAGTTACTAAAGCATTTGGAGAGCTTCCAGGATGAAAGTGAGTACAGGAATGCCAAACATTTAGTACTGTAATAGACTGTCATCAGTTCTTCATGAACTATCCCATCTAATCCAAAAAAACCACTGTGATTTCACAAAGAGTCTTGAGAACATTTGCTTTAAATTGAAATACTCTATTTCTACTATACCAAGAACACTGTTAATATTGATCCAGGTGCTCTATGGAGCAATCTAATCTTTTCATTGTGGCACTATTGAAAATCTGGTCTAGCACACTGATAAAACCGCATCTCTCAAAGTTACCAACATTAAAAAAGCAAATTGTTACATTTTTCATTAATTAAAAAAGGCTTATAATAGCATTAATGATCCTTTCGTCGGAGTGTGTCATTTAGGTAATGGCAGCCTAACGCATTAACTTCCCTTGGCTTCGCCTTGGCCTTCTAACTCTTTCAACTGATTATTACCTAATTTGTAAAGTCTCCCGAATGGGTCATTAGCTCTTAAATAGATTTCTCCTGCTGTCTGGTATATACCATTGAAACAGTAGGCTGTCAGAGACATAACTGGTTTCAAAGTAGCTCTTTCTGGGACACAAAAAAAAATAAAAGAAACGTCAGAATAAATTTAGTTTGTGGAATGCATCATGGCTTGAAATATCCCTGGAACACGATTAACTAAGACATCACACATTTCAACCACCCCCCACAAAAGAGGACTGGCATCAGAATGTGTGCAAGCATATGTGCCCTTGTAAGCACCTGCAACTCCTGCTGCTTCCGATCCTTAACAGGCAATCGTGCAACCAAGCAGTCACTTAATGTGCTAAACCAGGAAACCAAGGAGAAAGGCTCAAGGGATCAGGTCCAGTGTTTCTGGCATGGTCACCTTCCCTCTCTGCCTCCCCAGCTCAGCCTAGAAACTGCGAACCAAAGGCAGAGCAACCTCAGACCGCAAGAAATCAGCAGCATTTGGCCCAGGATACACCACACTCACTGACCAAATTTGTGGTAACAGCCACTGCCAAGTGAGAAAAGAAAAATTTGGCCTTTCTCAGCCATAAAATTACATTTTCCTATTTTTTGTTCTTACAATATGATGTAGAGCATTAGACTGAAACAAGTCAGTGTGACTAAGTAAAAACTCTTTGTGCTAACCCACTCATCTGCAAGCTATTCATGCGAAACAGAATAAATGACTACTGGCCAACAGTATCTGCACTGCAGGAACTTTGAGTATGTAGGTGTTAAATAAATTACATGTTTCCACACAAAGAAAATAACACTTAAGGTATAATAACACTCCAACTTTTTCAACTAAACTCAATTAATATAACTTCAGTATTAGCAAATGCTTCTATTTGTTTATGCAGCAACTTTTGCTCTATTCTTTCACTTTTATAAGTCTCTCAGACTCCTTCCTCTTCTCTGTCTCTCTCAGTTTTACTTATTTTCAATACAAAATCACCACCTCTTTCTGAAAATAGACTACTCTGTACTAGTTCTACCTGGTTTGCTGAAAGGGCAATACCCTTTCATGTAATATAAAACACCTTTATATTTTATGCCCTTAGCAAGGACAAGAGATGTGTCCTTGGAGACTGAAATCACTGCCTGGTATGGCTCCATATATGGAGATCTGCAGAACATTAACTGAGCTATTAAATTCAACATCCTCACTAATGTTTTCATAGCAAACAAACAGCTCTCTATCACTATGAAATTCCCAATTTCCTATTTCCATAATTTTCCCATGAAATAAGCCACATATACATTGTATGTACTTCAGTCACTGACCTTTATATACCATCACTGACCCACAATACCATCAGAGGCAACATGCAACCGTAAAGCTGAAAACAGAGGACTTCATGATCAAATACTTTTAGTTCTTTTCCAGAAATGCCTTTTTATTTAAGAAATCTGCTTTATAACTTGTTCTGACAAATGTCACGGCTGGAGAAATTCTTCCACTAAGGGAAGATTTATGATCTATAGGAGTTTTCTTTCTCTGTATTTTTCAGGAGACTGGATTCATCAAACACGAACTGCTCTTTGATTTGTGTGTCTGCATGTTCAGCACAAAGAAATGAAGTACTAGAATGGGAAAAATGACAATACTCTTTATCTATAGGTAACATTTTGGCACAGAAATAGCATCTGGTGTGATCAACTGGAAAGTGCTGAGGTATGAGCACAGAATGATGTGGTAGGAACAGGACTTCCCGCAGAGAAAATTATGCTTATTCTGTTCTTCATGCTGGCCACCATATTGGCAGGCACATCAATACCCCAGCAGATGGTTTGGAGTAGGGACTTAAAACACACCGCATGCAGAAGGTTGCCCTTCATGGGAGGATTTCAACTGAGGAACATCCATCTCTTGAGAGGTCAAGGGTACCAGCTGAAATGTCACAGGACATAGCCCACAGCAGCAGAGCGGAAGCAGTTGTAACGATAACCTAGTTCAGGACTTGTCACATCTGAGCAGCAAAAGAGAAATTACTTCCTTGGAGTCTTCTCCAAGGAACCAGCAGCTACCAAAACCTGTGATGTAGCTCAGTTTTCCACTGACTGGGTTACAAATGCCTAGGTAGCCAATGGGCCTCTGACTCAAGGCTCACAGATCTTCTGAACTTACACTGGTGAGGACTGAGGTGATTCGCGCTTTCAAGTGGGGTTTCAAGAAGATAAGGTTAGTCAGCCTGGAAAGGACAAATACCACTACAAAATCCGAGCAAGAACACTCAATAAGGTCTTGTTTACAAGAAAGCCTCTGAATAACTTTTATGTGCAGAGTTATGAAGTTGCTTGAGTGCTTCCTGGAATCAGGACTGAATGCCAAAAATACCAGACCTAGGTGGTCAGCTGGCTTCACTGAGATATGCACCACCTTTTGCAAGCTGCTTTTTTATTAATTAATAAACTGATACACCTGAAGAGAAGGTGAGGGCTACACTGGAAAACATTCAAATGCGTTCTGATCTTTGGGAATCAGTAGTAACCTACAGTCTCTCTCTCTGAAACGGACCTCATGCCACAGCTGTCCTGGACTCTAGGTGCCATATTTTTGTCACCCTTCACTGTTTTGGCTGTAGCACTCTCAAACTGCCCAGCCACCCAACTCAAGCTAAGGGTGTTCAGCACTTTTAAATCCTGAAAGAGAACCCCTGTCTTTGTGGTTTGCATATAAAACTGAGAAAAATGTTAGTCTTAACAATTGAAGGATGATGCTTTAGCTTATGAGATACTCTCTTCTGAAGTCAAACAGCTGCCGCTGAATTACAGTTAACCCCATAAGTATATGGAACATTTTAAGTCATAAGGGTCTGTACTTCATATAGTAGAAGGTAAGTAATTTTGAAGAATATGTATGACAAATGCATAAAAGTATTATTTGGTGACTTACAGTTTTAAAAAGGCCAAGACAACAGTCAAAAGTAATCTGATGCTCACAGTCTCTATGCTCATCTCTTTGGTTAGGCTGAGTATCATTTTTACTGGCAAACAATATGACAAAAGAAGTCTTTATGCAATCCAATTGAAGATAAAAACGTGATGTTTGAGTATTTGGTTTGTATTTCTTCTCCCACTTGTGAGTGTTCCTGATTCAGTATTTTAAAAAAATCAAAGCATCATTGCAGATAAAAAGGCACTGTAGCGTATTTCCAATGTATACAGCTTTTAAGACCAGAGAAATCAGCTATAAATTAGTGTTTCACATATAAAAACGCTCTTTATGTTTTACCTCTCAGACCACAAACTAGTCTCACACTATTTAAAAGTAGGCACTTAAAAAACCTGCACTTGGCCAAAAAATAATACCCGTCATTTTTGGTTACTGAATAACTCTGACAGCACTTCTCCCTGTAATGTGCTTATCAGATCAATATGCACAGCTGATCACTGGATATTATCAGTCTGAAGCAGAAATTGAAAATAGCTTCAATCTTCCTTGTTATTCCTTACTCTTCTCATTTTAAGGAAAGGCGTAACACATACTTGAAGACAACAGTTGGACGTTCCCCCAGAATAAGCCCCAGCAGCTGCCTCTTGTGCTTTTGAAACAGCTTGTTGAATCATTTGTAGCACTTGCATGTTCTTTTCTTGGGAAGACCCCCACTCCTGTGTACTGTAAGGGGCTGCAGCTGAAGCTAAGCACTGATGCTAAGCACTGATGCTAAGCACTGCTCATCAGGCACTAACTTGCAGTAACTGTTTCTTTGGTTACGAGTTGTTTCATCATGAAACATGGAAGGTCCAGAGTGATCAGTGTTTTTCTCCATCCTGAGCCATGGCGACCCTCCCAGGTTATTTCAACACCTAGCCATATGTGTTGATGCAGACCCCATCATATCTGTCCCTGAGATGATAATATTTGTCCTAATGGTGCTGGCTGTTTCAACAGGCAGTTAATATCCATGTGAAGCCATGTAGTTATTTCCCTGAATATCCAGGGTATGGAGGGGGTGGGGGATACTGTATCGAAGTCTGTGGGGTTGGAGTATAAGGTGGAGGTAGGTCAACTGGGTACTCCATTTCATATTCGTAACTGTATGGTGGTGGAGCCACTGGAATGGGAGAAAGAAGACATAGTTACAAATCTTGTCATTCAGATGCAAGCCCCCAGATATTTTCTAGTTGACATTCAGATTTCCTTACAACAGATGTAAAGTCTCCTAGCAATGCACTTTCTTTGTTTTCAGACTGTCATTATAGTTACTTTATGTCAATGCAAGTCCTGCTTAGCTGTGTGCTCACCAGCATGCTGTGCTGGTAACAGTGTTTGAGTGGCCATACAGCAGATGACACCAGGATGATGTGGCAGAGCTAAACATTTTTAGGGGAGGAAGGTTAGGTTTTCATCAGATCCATTCCATTCCACACCCTTCAGCAGCAACATGGATTTATGTTGTCTCAATATGACAACATATTTTTTGCTGATCTCCACAGACCTCTCAAACACCCTCTAGATCCCCAGGAGATGTGTGACATGCCACGTCATGTGTGACATGCCATGTCATGCCAAACATAACAGCATCATACTTCTCAGAGCAAACAGTGGACATCTTCCCAGGGCTCAGGCTGAGTTAAAACAAAGCTTTTGACTTGTTCACCCTAAAAGAGACATCTGAGGAGAACCCAGCGTTTGTAAACTGGGTCAGGCAGTTTTGTTAAGAAACAACAAAAATATTCACAAACAGCTGAAAACATTTTCTCAACTACTCCTACTAAAATTTAGAGAAGGATTCATTACTGCACAGTAAATGCTGCAGAATGATAGCATGGTAGGAACTGAAGGCTCAATATCAAGACTCCATTAGTCTCTACGAATTTTAAGGTTCAGAGTCTGCTCATGTCTCCACAGAGGGAGATACATCCCCTCCCTAGATGTCTCAAGCAGACTGGCAGTGAAATAGCACTTGAGTAGAGAGGTAACAGAAACCTAAGATGTATATGATGGGGGGAAGAGACACAAATGCCATTGTGCCATGGAAAGCATTCCCTGCCCTCTGAAAACCCAGCTTTTGCTGTGGCTGAGGCCAAAGGAAGGGTGTCCATGTGACTGCTCCCATCCAAAACAGGTAATGGCAGTGGGGAGGGTTTGTCACAAATCCTGTAGCCAAGTCAGGTCAGTCATTACTCCAGAATGTTCATGACAGCAGGGAACCCAGAAATCATTTCAGAGCTTCCCCATCCTCTAAAAACTGCTGCTGCTGCTGATAGTAAGAACTGCTTGAACTAATGTTTGCAGCAGGAACCTGGAGCGTGCAGAGTCAAACTGCCTGGAGGTGGAGATTGGGGTGAGTCACTGCAGGAGGAGGCTTGGGGAAGAAAAGGCTACAGCTCTGGAATCTTCATTTTGCTCTTGTTCTTACAGCTTGCAGCAACTATTATTTTCTGAAGTAGCTCTTCAGCAATTCATGGTTGAGAATATTGCAGTTTTCTTTCATTACTCATCTCTCTATGCAAAACAATGTTGCAATGATAAGGATGATTATAGATGGTTTTAGTTTAATTGGAAAGTAAGAACATGAGGTAGCAGACACTGACAGCAGTGAATGTGATAAAGGAACTCAATAAATATTGCATAGCTTGCCTATAAGCATCCAGAATGAACCTGGGATTTGCTGCAATTTTTGCAACAAGAGGAAATATAAAGGCAGGGATCTCTGAGTGGGATAAGGGAACTTCATCCCTGAAACACCATTGCCTTTTATTACAGTGAACTCAAATTATCCCAAGGCAATCACTCCTGGATTTGTAATTAACAATGCCACTGAAGCAGAGGCACAGCTGCACTGTACAAACACTGTTAGGCTGCTTCCAGGGTCAGCTCTGCTCTTCAGCAATGTGGCCACTTTCACATGGTGGGGAGTCCAGACAAATGAGCCTCGCAAGACCCCAGTTGGCTCAGTGCAGATTCACCTTTGGTGCTCCTGTACCCCAGTCATAGACTGATGCAAGCTGACAAGCGTGGTGCAGAAAGTGGCTTTGCGCAGAGCTACCTCAGGTACAGCATGATGTACCAGTCCCCACTCACTATGGGCACAACTGTAATGCAGCAGATGCATGAGGGGCCCTTACTCTCCCCTGGGGTGCTCGGGGGCCTGTGACAGCTGACTAGCTCAGTGCAAGAACTGACTTAGGCTCTGTGCTGAGCCTAAAATTGTGCCTGGTGCTGCCCTGCATCTAAAAAACATTATGCCAAAACAATTTTAACTCACAGACAAGCCTGCACTGAGCATATTTGACACTCAGCAAACTTTGATCAAAGCACAACGGACATCTCTGCACCATGCTACAAGTTCCTATCAGTCCAGGCATGGTGCAAGGCTGACGCAGAGAGCTAGGGGGGGATCCAGCACCGCATGCCAGGCAGCAGTCCCTCCTGGGACTCGCAGCAGAGAACACCCTGCAAAGATGCCTGTGTCCCTCTGGAGAACTCATCTGCGATCCTGTATCACCCAGCAGGGCTGGTGAGCTCTGGCCAAGTACCAGCCAGCTCAGGCTGCATTAGACTTCACACAGCACCACTTGAAGCCTTTGTACTATGATCCACAGACTTTATTGTCCAGGTTTTTCCCTTGTTGTGGTATGCTGGGAACCTGTTACATCAGACAATTAAAGGGAGCTGGCTGCACATGAACATGAGCAAATACAAGAACTGGAACACAAAAGAAGAACAACTGATCCATTGCCAGGGAGCCTCAGGCACAGGAGAAGGTCTATCTGTATAGTGCAGCACTGCCCTGAGCGAGGTCCCACTGTGCTACTGCAGGCACTGCAAGCCATACAGCTGTGTGAGTATGGCACCTGGCCAGACCTCATTAGCCCACTGAGTAGCTGAATAAATCAGCCCAGGCAGAATGCTGCACTGACGAACGCTGCGCACCCCGAGGTGTCTTGCGTTTCTCAGCAGGGAGTTGTGCCGTTCCCCTCCAGACTGAGAAGAGCCTCCTGCTGTATTCACATCCCCTGTTTACTGTGGAGCCATAACTATCCAAAGATACACTATCACGAACACAGGCACTCTTGGAGGGGTGTCATTTCACTTCCTTACCTGGGTATGTGCTGATAGTGTTGATGTGCGTAGTTCGGATGACCCCTACTCGAGTCCCACGGTTGTTCTTCATGCACATGCAGATACAGATGGCAATCCCAGCAATCACTCCCATTATAAATACAATACCGAAAACAATTCCAGCTATCGCTGTGCCTCTGCAAGGAGAATGAAAACATGCAGTCAGTCTCAGGCAGCTAATGTTTATAAAACAAAATTCTCTCCCAGGAGCAGCCCCCAGTTGAGAAAAGAAGTGCATATTGATTACTGGAAGTGCTGCAAATTCTGATCCATCACAGTATCTGAATAGAAGAAAGATCTTTGAGACCAAATTGACAAACTCTGTCAAAGTCACTTTTGCAATCGTGCCAGCTCATTCTGCCGATTTACCATATATTAAATCCTCTCATTCCAGGGCCATTTGAATTTAACAACTTTTAAATATTATCAAGAATAATTTCTTCCCTTTCCCCTCATCGCACAAGACTTTTTTTTTTCTCCCTAAAGGCACTGGTATGATTTTCTTTTGAGAAGAAAGAGTAAGTTATCCCCAGTAATATATTCCAGAAGCATCCTAAAGCGCCTGCATGCTGTGCTTCCACAGGAAAGCTTTTGTCATTGTTTTATCTTAGGTCAAAAAGTCTTTCTGCTGTGCTTCTGAGCCCACAGATTAAGGAGAGCCTCCTCTTCTTTAGGATGAGCAGCAAGAAGCAAAGTAGATGCCCGCTCTTCCATACATCTGCTGCTGCAGCCAGCACAAGTATTTGAGGCTTAAATGATTTCTTTTAAAATGGTCCAGAGGAAAGAATTTAGCTCATCCCCTGAAGTAATGAATCAGACCTTCCTTGAAATTATATAGAGAAAGGAAAGAAAACCTTATTGCACTGATACATGGGAGAAAAACCTCACCAAGAGGCACTGAAGAGCTCCCAATAATACCGAGGGCAAAATCAGCCTTTCTGATGAACCTCAGTTCACTCAGCTTTGTTGTCAGGTACAGGCAATGAAGCATAAGTTATATGAAAGATGGTATTTACAGACTACCCTTTTATGAAAAAAAAAACCCCAGTGACTTGCCAGAATATTCTTACTCAGTGCATCTCTTCATCTTCCAGCAAAGACCTCAAATAGCAACCTTGCTGGCACCTTTTTTACTGGACATTTTAATTAATCCAAACTGATAGTCTGTTAACATGCATAAGCTCCACTAGGAAGCACTTCCCCATAGAAGTGTGGGAACACATAGCAGGTCTGCGTTTCAGACTGCTGACTTACACCGCGCTGGCTGCCACAAAATCAGCAAGGGTCGGGGTGGACTCAATATTTGAAATATCAGACCTTCTGCTTAGGAACCTAAATGTGAGTTTAAGAGCTTGTTTTTAGGCCCCAACTCCATTCAGGAACTTAGCCAAGATTTGCAGTGCAATTATGGAATTGCGTAGCATAAATAAACACAGACAATTTGCTGTCTTACTAAAATACACCGCCAGGGAGCTAACCTGCTCTCTGCTGTTATGTAGCAATGAATGAGGAGTGTGCAGGGAGAGCAAACCTGTTAATATTTTGCAGAACATATGAAGGCCTAATTTGCAAAACCCTTTGTCATGGCAGCAAGCACCTGGCCATAAAACCAGTAGCTCAAAACACTGATGTAACCAAGTGCTTTGGTATTAACCACCACGAGTAACAGAGAAACTCCTCCCTGACCCCTTCATATCCCCATTAGTTTGCTTCTAACAAATCCAAAGTCTGATGTTCTTGGAAGATGTGACCAAAATACCTCCTGTTTTTTCACCCTGCTCTTGCTGAGAACATTATCACTGTTGTGAGAGAAAACTACTGTATGAGAAAACAGTTCAATTCAGGAGGCACTTTAACACAATACTCTCTTCATTCCAGAAAGTTTTCTTGATTTCATGATTTAAAAATCAGACATAATGCACAGGACCCCTAGTATTAACAACAGTGAACCACTAATGCCTTTGCTACATCCCTGAGTGCTGGCAGCACTGCATTACAGAGTTGCAGGGAACTGTCACGCTGAAATAATCCCTCTCCCAGGTGGAAGAAGCAGAACCAGTCACTGTTGACTATTGGCCTCAAGCCCTGCATTACATTTCTGCTTTGTACACGGTCCACTGCTGCCCATCTCCTGCATCCCAAGTATGTTCTGCCTGCATGATCTGCTCAAATCCTGAAATCACAACTGTTTCTTGTACTTCTGACCAGCTGTAACCTGAGGAAAACCCAACCTCCATCCCAAGGGTGACAGAAGTGGGTAACACACAACATGTGTTGCCTTTCCACTGCTTACAACTTCTATGTGAATAAAGCTCATTTTAAACACAGTTTAAATAAAGTTTTTCTCAGCAAAGGTGTCTCATTCATTCCAGAAGTGGTCAGCCAGATGCCATTTGGTCATCTGCCCTAAACAATGGGTTGCACTCTTCATGTGACAGTGCCTACCAGACACCCCAGCCTCACACCCAAGCCTACTCTACCCTTCTGCATGAACAGCAACAGCTCCAAAGCAATATCGCTCCACTAGTTTAAATGATGATTCTGTGATACTTTACATAAGTAGTAAAAGTATTCATCAGGAAAGGAAAAAAAGATGACAAAAGGTCTGATACCATCTTCAAAAGAAGTTTCCACCTTTTCTGAGATATTAAGCAGATAATTATAGACTTGCCAGCTTGCTTTGGGTAGTAATGTCAAGATCTGAGGACTCACTTGCAGTCCTACAGCTTTTCCTACTGACCCCTTGGCGCTGTTGGTTGACTGGTGCTGTGCTGTCTCTGCAAAGAAATAGTGGCAGAGAAAGTCAAAGCTGTAGAAAGCTCCTCTGTATCTGCCTGTACCTGAAAGTCAAAAAGGGCTAAGTCCACTGGCAAAACTTCCAAGTTGGAAAAGGCCTCTCAGTCTAGACACAACCACACTGGAAAGCAAAATCCGCTTCTAGCCAGACTAGCAAAGCTAGGTCAGTAAGCAAAATACGGAATATCCACTAAAGCATTCTTTGCTGATCCCCGCTGTAGCTCCTGCTGGCATAGCCATGAACCAGAAACAAAAATGGTCACTGAGGAAAATATTCACCAGCTTAGCTTTGCTGACAAAACTGGTAACTGCAAGTCTTGCTCACAGCTCTGAAATCAGGACAAAAAGTGGTTTAAATAGCCAGACCCACCGCTGCTTGTGGATTCAGGTTTTCACACTGCAGTGGTAAATTTAGACCCCCTATGGATGGTTACGCAAGGACAGCCTGAGATACGGAGCAGAAGATGTAGGTCACTTTTTAAATTCATTTACAGCCTGAGTACCAGCAGAAAGGCACTTGCTGGTCTTGGTGGGCTTCAGATCAGACCCAATGCCACACACGTGAAACTGTTCCAGGAATCAAGTGTTTGAGTTAAAAAGGATCTGTCTGAGAGGACTTCAGGAGATGTACTCTCCTGAATATATATAATGCTGTGCCACTCTCTGACAGTGAGTTAAAGCATAAACTCAACCTAATTCAGAGACCTACAGCTCTTGCCACTCACAATGGCCCTCAATAAAACCACGAGCACTCTGCCTTTAAACATCAGGCTGCACCTCCTCAGCACTAAATCCTGGCAGCACAATGGTCACACGTACCTGTTGCGGGCACACAGCACAAAAATAAATGCTTGCTCTTTCTGTGGAAAGCCGATGACTAGAAAGTATGGAGAAAAATAAGCATGTATTTTTTACAAAATGGTGAAGTTTCTCTTCATGCTAGTGGGTAATTTTGGAAAATAAATACCCCATTAACTAAGTATTCCTTGGTTTATATTAAAAGATGCTTGCTTTGCCTCTCTCTCACTGACATTTTATACCCCTGAACAGAGACACAGAGGATACAGAGATTTTTTACGCTATCACCACCACAGAGCTGTTCAAGGAAAAGTGCCTAAGAGAAAAAGGACACTATAAAGCAAAAGAAGACCTAGAAACAACACAGCAGAGTCACATAGCAACTAGGAAGTCAGAAAAAAAGGATAAACTTTGAAATGGAGCAACCTGAAGGAAAACATTATGCAAAGTCTTTTACAGAAACAAAGCCAATGAAGAGAAAAAGACTGCTACAGAAAAATGATGCAGAGAAAAGTAAAGATGGAGAGGGGGAGAAGTAATTTTAAAGCTGTAGAAGTGTCAAGAGACATTGTGAAGGTAAAAATCAGATATTCAAAGCAGCAGTTTTCCACCGGCTTTTAGCAACATCCTGCTGGAGAGAATATAAATCTCATTCACAGTTTAACATTTCTGGCGCAGCAGAACCCAGTGCAGGGGATAAGGCCTTTTGCTGGGTGGCACAAAGGCCCTGGCAATGCTAGAGCAGTGCAGGGCTCTCACTGCTCCTGGACTTGGTGCAGCTGAGGTGGTTGGCGTCAGATAACCCATCCCCTGGGGGATTTAGCAACCCGGGTGTTTTACACAAGTGGCAGAGGCGTCACCAGTGGTTTCTCCATCCTATGATGGGTTGAGATAGCTGGAGAAAAGGTGAGAGACTGAAGAGCAGCCCTGATCCTTCAGGTTTTAATGAGTGGGAATGGAGTTCATTTAGCCCCCTTTCCCTTCCATATGGCTGCTACTTTGCGAGTTAGGCAAGCAAAGTGGATGGCAAACTTGCTCAAGATGAATATCACTTCCATGGTCTTCTGCACTTTGGAAACAATGGATCTCAGGGGCCTAAAAATCTTATGGCTCAATAGGATAGTGTTTCCTGAAGGAAGAATGATTACTGGGTAGGCAAATTTCAAATGCATTGCCAACATTTGGGAGCCAGGCATACATGGCAGGCACTGCTGTATAGCAGGGACTTTGTAGTCTGTTGGCCTCTGTTTTTCCTTCTCAGGTTCTGCCTTAACTTCATACGTGGAGCATAAAACTTTGCCATGGAGCCTGGTTTATTACTACAGAAAAAACTACAAAGAAAAGAACAAACCTTTCAGACAGCTTTTCCAGAAAGCACACAGACTGCAATGCAAAATGTGATAAGCCAAATCACCACGAGACCGTCCCTCCTGAGGCTTCCTATCTGCCCCTGCTTTCCACCCAGGGATCTTCAGCAGTGCACATGTCCCAAACCCCCCACATCACTGCAGGCAAGGAATGCTGTGCAGGATGTCCCCTTGGCCTTCTCCTGCCTCTGAACTGAGCTCAGGACTGGCTCCAGTTACGGGTCAGGGCAAACCAGGTGAAGTACAGAGGGGCAGATGCTCACCAATCCAGCCAAGCTGCATCACAGACCTCCAGCCACATATGCTTGCATCCCAATGCTGCTTCAATCTCCACTCAAACCCCTCTTGCTGAAGCTTGGAATGCCCTCCTTCCTTAATGTTTGCACTCATTCCTCCATGCTTGCACTCATTCCTCCATGCTTGCACCTACTCAGTGTGCCGGGACAGCCCCAGCTGCTGGCACTGTTCTCCTCCGAGGAAGCCATGGGGACAGTTACCATTTGCACATCCTCCCATATCCCCATCTGGCAGCACCCCTTGCCCATGCGTGGCTTGGAGGGAGCGGATGCTGCCTGGCACTCTGCTGGCTGTCCCCGCACCCCTGACTCCTCAGCTTTGTGTGACCCTCACACCCCTGCCCTTTCTGCATTTGTTGTCCTTCACAAGCAGATAGTTTCTCTTGATTCCTACTTTTCTTTAGCCTTTCTCCTCTCTGGAACACCTTTAAAGGCTGGAGAAGCTACTAGGGGCACGTAGTCCAAAGATGCCTTGGGAAGAGCATAGGGAAACTTTCCTGGCCTCCTCCAATGATCCACAGCTCAGCAACTTTCTGACCCAGCCAGGTTGGCTTGGTTTTTTAACTGTATCACTCAGTGGATTTCTCCTCTGCAAACCTGTCCTGCCTCATCCTGAGCTCATGTAAATTTTAGCATCCCCAGCCTCACATGGCAAAGAGCTCCCAGCTTAATTATGTATCTGAAGAACTGTCTTCTCTGGTCTATTCTAAACTGAATGTGATTTTACAGACCTTTAGCATCACACCCGGAAGGAGCCTCAGTCCTATTTGGCTGTTCTGTGTACAGGGAATGCTTCATGACTCTAATCACCCTGGCCAGCCCTCCTTGCACTTTTTCTCATCCTCTTCTGTTGTTTTCCGAGAGCTGCAGCAGAAGCACATACAACACAGAGGCACAGTAACATTCACTGTTTTCTTCTCTGTTTTCTCCTCAAATAACCCACAGTATTAGATCTGTTTCTGCTTGACTGTCACACAGTTGGAACTAAGGTTTTATGGCACTATTTAACATAATACCAAGCCTCATTTCTGAGAGATGTCAGCCCAGAGCCCATCAATTCATGTGGGAGTTTGGGTTGCTTTTCCCTGTATGCATTATGTAGCATTTATAGGCCATGCCTTGGTGACTCATACCTCTATCAGAGGACACAGGCTAAAGCTAGCACAGGTGAACTTAAGCCACCATCTTTTCCAAAGCCCAGCTCACTCTGTAATACAGCATTAATTTAGAAACTAGAATTGAAGAACTGACAGAGCTCCACACCAGAGATGCGTGTACATTGGCATAAAGGTCTTTTCATCCTGTAATAGCTCATTTTAGCAATTTTACAGCAATCTGATCAAGTATGGCAAGAAGTTGTTACAAGCATGTGAATATCGGTATTCCCACTCTGCCTGTGCTATATTTCATTATCATATTAGTGCAAGGAAGACGTGCCATTCTCAGTCTTCACTTTGCTCAGCCGATCTCTTCCACCTCATTGTCTTTCCTAATTTCCAGTACTTTTTAGTTCTCCAGTTAATTTATTGCCAACTCTCTGTATCTGTGATTTGCTGGCACTGCATCTCCAGAATCGTATTAATAATGCATGCAATACATTTTGGAATACTACTGCTAATACCAATAAACACCATTTAATTTTTCCCTTTTTGGGCATTCAAAAAGAAGTTGGTAAGGGATTTTTTTTAAAAACTCATTCTCTGAGATAAAACAATATTTAAAAAATCAATGAGCTTTGATGATCTGATCCAGACACTGACATTTTGAAAAACGTACTCTTTGGGCTCTTCATCACACTTGATGTTACTTGGAAGGAGGAGGTGTTGGGCTATATACTTAATTTGGTTGGCAAGCCCCGGTTTACTTGGACTGACAGCAGAAGTCAGCAGGGTCATGCACTGTTTCCCCTGCCTCTGAGGGAGCAGGCAGACCCATTCTGGGGGGTTGTCTCTTTGGTTTCATAAGGAAAAAAACACACAGTGAATGATCTGTGAATGACAGTGACTGTTCAGGGCATTTTGGCTTTAAAGCTGGGTACCTTGAGAACCCCATGTCAAAATCTGATGAAGGAGTGCCCGAATCAGCTGTGGTGCTCCACAGCTGAACCAGCAGCCTTCTCACCAGTTTTACAGCCTTGGAACGCAGATACCAGGGTAGCATGGACTGAAAAGCCATCCAAGTCAAGAATCAGTTAAATAGCCAGCTAGCTGCCGCCTCCTATTTAAAATTAAATACTAATTTTACAGAGCTGCAACTCACATGAACCAGGTTTGTCTTTGAGGCGTTCCTTTGCAAGTTGCACTTAGACAAAATTCCAACTAGTACTTCCTTTAAATGCACTTTTTATTGCAAGGAGGAAGGAGATGATTGTCTGCTTCCGTAAACAAATCCCTCCTACCTGTTAAAACTGGGTACAGACTGTACTTGGACAGTAATTCCTTTCTTTTCCTCCTACTCAGTTGTATTTAAGGTGTGTTGCTAATGTTTAATTCCTTCCAAATGGTTTCCTCTGTGCCATTCCCGCTCTACCTTGTTATATTTGCAGGATTATTAACTCAAGCATCAAAACATTCTGAGTATCACCTGTACAATGAAAAGGTAGTGGGTAATCATCCCAATTCCTGACCTCCCTCCTCCCAGCTCCTTGTGGACAGGTCAGCACTTTGAGACAGCTCTGTATCGTTAAGCTACGTAATCCTACAAAGGGTTAAAAGACAGTACTTTCTGCCTTTTAGTATTGCCAGCGTCTGAGCAATAGTGTATCTTCTTCTGCTCGTTAGAAGGCTGCTGAGCCAGTGAAGCGTAACTGTGGCACACTTGCAAAACCAGAGAGAAAATCATATAAACTGCAAACGAAAAGGATATGTAATTACAGCTTGCTCTGGTTTGGGCTATTGGCAGACGGGCTTTTTAACCCATTTGCCTTTTGAGAAATACACAGACATTTTGTGCTCACTTCCTTTATGCTAAACCATATGCTTTTCTCCCCACCACACTGCTCAGATGCTGCTTGGCCACTAGTGCTGCAAAGGGCTTCAAATAAAGTGATCCTGGAAAGGCCAACGTTGCTCCTCCAGTAGAGGGAGAGTAGAGAAAGCCAGCTCTTCCTCTAGCTGGTTCCCAAACTGCTTTCCTTGCCTATGTACAAGGCTGAGATCCTCCTGCTGCCCTAGACAGAGCAGGGAGAGAGAGGGATGGCATTGCTCCCACCCTGCTTAAGACTTAGTGCACTGCTGGCTCAGAAATAATTTTATGGACAGAGGAAATGACGCACGAAATATACCTGGGAGGTTCATGCTGCAATACAGCAAGCACAATACTTAATACGCAGTGGAGTTATTAACTGATCATGGCTAAGCAAATACATTTTTATCAGTCCCAGCCTGTCCAGCATTTTCATCAGACTGACACCGTGCACACATGTGGATGCTGGTTTTGAAACATTGAGTGTGTCTGAGAGTTAAATAAATTCAGCACATTACCAGAATGTGAAAAAAAACCCCAAACTCTACAATGCATTTTTAAATTGAAATGATATTTCAGACAAGTCAGAAATACAGAAGTAATGGGGGCAAGCTGGTTTTGGGGCTTTTCTGACCTTTCATGCAAAAGAATTCTGATTAAAATACTGCAAGGTTTCCAGCTGCCACTTTTCACCCTCATGCTCTCCTGCTGCTTCTCTCTCTGTTTTGCAGCAGCTCCTCTTGCCCCACCTTTCCCTCTCAGACATCCTGTGCTGTTCCCTGCAGTCATGACCTTCCCTTGCTCTGTAATGTGCTTCACATGCTTCCCTGGAAAGGAAACAGAAGCCATAATACAATTTCCACTTTCCAAAATGTTCCTCATTGTGCTCCCAGATTCAAAGCCAACCTGATGCTGACTTAAATAGAAAGTTACAGCACAATTGTACCTAATGTAGCCTTTGCTTTAATTTAAGGGATTTTATTATTTTTATGCTTGCAGCTTGCATTGCTGGCAATGGGAGAGGCTGAAATTGCTGCCCAACTTCCAGCCCTTTAAGCACTGAAGTACAAGGTCAGGACAATATGGTGGGCTTGCAAGAAGACCACAAGGTTAGTAACACCTAGTAATAGCTCATTTCTGGCAGCCAGGTAACGGAGTATAAAGACTTAGGAGAAACCCAGGAATACTGTCTTTCTGGTAATTCTTTACATACTGTTTCTGACAGTGATTTTATTTACACCAGGTTCTGCAAATGCTTGTTTTTGTACGCTCCATGACCTCAGTGCAGGAGAATCCCACAGCTCTCTTCTGGGAAGCTCTTGCTGTAGAAGCCTGACTTACTATTGTGACCTCTGGCCTGTCAGATCTCTGAGCTATTGACAGTCAAACCTGCCTAGTTCTACCCAGGCACATTTTTACCCAGCCTTGCCAGAAAGGTTGACAGTTCAGCACCTTTTATTATGGCTGCTGCCTGCTTTGTGGCTGTAGCAAATCTCACAGGCAGACATGCGTGATGTGTTTTTGATGTGCCAGGGAACACTCTGCACAGGGCTGGTTTTTGTTCAGTGAAACAAGTGTAGACACTAAGATAAAATGCCAAAAGACGGGGCTCTTAACTCTTAATCTGGGAGGCAGGGTGGAGGTGACCCACAGATTAATTAATTTCAAAAGAGAAAGAACTGTAATGGCTGTAATTAAAAGGAGCACTTCCTCACAATTTCCAAGGCAATGGACTAAACAGAGGAGTAAATGCTAGACACAGAAACCAAAGGAGAGCTCTGCCACGCTGCAGGACGTCCTCTGTGTCCTCCCTTCATTTTCTTTCTGTTGGCCTTCATGTCTGTCTTCAACGTTTCACGCCACTAAGCCCGTTCCTATCAACTTCACTTGCAGAGTTTTGCACAGTGAAGGCTGGTCCTTACTGTGTTCAGTATTTTCCACGTAAGACTGCCTCCTCAACAGCCTTCTGTGTGCCACTTAGCCACTACCCCATGCGCTGTGGCATGAGTGTAGCTGCTGGCAGAGCTGTGAGCTGATGACCACACTTCCTTTAACTGGAACTACGAAACCAGTGAAACGGAATGAACTGGTTTTTGGCAAAAACCCCTCTGCTTCTTAACATGACAATCACACCTTTTGATTGTAGTTTGTGAAAAATGGCAACAAAACCAGTAACAAAAATAGTAGTAGCACTCTCAGTGCTCCATCTGGGTGGGAGGGTGCAAGGCATCAGGGTGACTTTCCTCAGCTGTTAAAAGCTGGAACCTGATTGCTGGATAAGGCATCCTTCAGGCATTTCACAGAAGTGCTCCTACTGGCACAGCAGAGACCAGGGCTGGGTGGCTCAGGACGGCAGCACTGCAAAAGATTTCCCCATTGCCTGAGGCAGCACAAGCTCATACCAAACTCAACTGACCATGTATCCCTGGCTGAAACTCAGTGAGTAGAACAAGGTAGAAACACATTATTTTCCTGCCAGTTAAATATTTTCTAGGACAGGGCTGTCCTTGAGATGCAAATGCCACTGAATATAACTCTAAGACAATTTTATTGTTTCATTTGCTAATGAGAAACCTGTTTGTACTATGTAACTGTGGCTCTTCTAGGCCGCAACCCTGGCTGTTCTAGGTTCCCACAGGGGCTCCCAAAGAGGCCATGGTTCCAGCATTAAGGTTCAAAATACTCTCATGGAGGCAAAAGCCCAAACTTGGTATCTTGCATTCAGTCCATGCTTCATATAAAATTGCATATGGCTGACTCAAGAACTCCTTCCCAATTATGGAAAAGTTGATGCCAAGAGAAACATACATTTCCTTTTTGGTAGTCGGCTCTGAAGACAGAAGTAGCCTCGATGCCAACCTAGTAGCTTATGTGGACTGCTAAGTAAGACATATTTTTAATATTGAAAGATTTCTGCCTAGATGCAATGTAGCCCCTAAAAACACTGGGTGAATCATTGCAAAGAAGTACACTATTGGCTCCCGACAGGGACAGCACAAGCCAAATATGAGCTTTCAGAGGAATGAAGACCACAGAGTTCAGGGGGGGAAACCACCAAGCAAATGCCACAGACCAGACACTGCAAAACCAATTGCAGTTTTGTTGCTCAGACTGAACTGGAAAAGCATCGTAGAGACCCTCATCCCATAAATACTCCCTGCTCATAAAGTCCATTTTTCAGGAGTCCATCATTCTCCCTCAAGGGGGATCACAGATCTACCTCTGGCATCCTAGGATATATCCTCATCATCTATTTAAAAGTTGCATGGGACCCCAGATCATCTGTAGTAACTTCTTTTCAGGAACGCACTGTTTCTTCATAAATTGCCTCACTGAAACAAGCTCTTGTCTTAGGAGAGATCAGCAGACACCTGAACACAGCAATGCCAGGAATGCAAACTGTATTTGTTCACATCACTGGAAAATCATCCCAAGAGCATAAGCAGATTGGAGGCTTTGGCTCCCCCCCTACACCTTCAGGAAAGCCCAGCAAATGCTCCTGCTCCTTTTAATGGAATGTCATGTGGACACCAGCACCATGAGGGAAGGAGCACGGTGACGCACTTGCTGAGACAGTGTTAGGGCTGGTGCTGGTTACCTGGTGACTACATCTGCAACTGGAAAACAGCTTTGACAGTGAAAAACCAAGCCCCTTCCAGTTCCTGCAAAGTTCATTGCCCATCACAAGCAATTCGTGATCCTTTCCTAAGTAATACTGATGTTTCAGTTGTACTCTGACATTAGTGAGCTATAAATTACTCCTGGAGCAGAATTTTATTAGCTCTTTTTTTAATGACATAGAGAGAGGAAGAATGTTGCCATTTTATGCAACAAAGCAGAGGAAGATTGGAACCAAAAATCCTTTTTCACAACAACAGCGTAAAAATAACAGAGACTAAGACAAGGCAATATAATACCTGAAAATGAACTGCAAACAACACTGCTTTATGGACCTGAAAAAAACAGGTTTTGACTTTTTGAGAAATCTGATTCTCAGAACATCAAACTGTAGCTCCAAAATGCATTTATGATTTATTAAATATCAACCCAAATTGGAAGATTTTACTGCTTTTAGAATTCTGTCTGCTAGACCAATGAAAAAGATGTAGGATTTTTTTTTTTGTACACTGAATAATCTGAAGTGGTTTCTGGAAGATCTGGGAGAAAAAGTCTGGATTAAGAGATTAAAACCCCAGTGCCATAAATTATGTTTCCATTTTAAAAAGAAAATAAATTACATGCATTGCCTGAGTAACAGTGCAATAGCTTTTTAAAAAGGCAGCTCTAGCTAGCACTGTATATTTTGAGTTGAAATAAATCTATCTGGGTTTTGAATTATCCAGCATAGGGATTTTTCCCTCGTATCTTCCAATAAAAATATTAAGACACTGAGAGTTTAGTTTTAGAAATACTGGAGCAGAGTGAAAGAAAAAAAATGCTTTTCATCTTCTCTTTCCATCTCCCTTTTCTAATGTACTTTAATATTCAACTCTTACCCCTGTGAAAGCAATAAAAGAGCCTCTCCTGCATTCTTTTCTGCATCAGATTTATGGCACCAATTACATTTTTCTTTCTCGTTCTCTCTTCCCAGGTGCTGTGTCAGAGCTTACGAGGACCACAAAGACCCACTAAGTCTAAGCCAGTGGACATTCTGGCTCTAAATCACCATTTGCAAAAACCTACAATGAGCTTGGAAGTATTTACGTAAGTCTTTGCAGGATTCAAACCTTATTATGTAGCATAAGCAAATTACGGTTTTAGTGGTTTGGAATACCCTCATTAAGCATGCATGAAGTGCCATTTACAAATGTAAAAGGAGTTAAGTGCTTGGGTATATGAATCATTTTATGTTTCTGGAGAAAGGACTATGAGTCAGAAAACTAAAAAAACCTGAAAATTAAACTGCAGTTACAAAAACATGCTGTGGCTCTTACAGATTCCATAAAATGATGAAAGTTGCTTTATCTGAAGGCAGCTATGCTGAGGATGCAGAAGTCACCACACGATAAAAATGTGTGCACATGCTACATTAAGTAGCATTGGGCTAGATTTGACCTCTTCCACTTCAGGAGCTGTTTGGGGTCTGGAGGAGAGCCAGTTACTGATGAATCAGCAATAACTTCCCTCAGAAGTACATGAAATCCTGGCTCATCTGTATGTCCTGGATGAAGGACAGGGAAATCCCATGGAGCAGCGAGGGAGAGTGGGCTGAACACCCAGCCCCTTCCTCCCCTATCCCAGGAGATGGGACATTGCTTATTCCTGTAGAGCTGTGCACAAGAGATACCCCTTCGTGCTGGTCCCTTCCTCACAGTTTTGGTGTCACTTTACCTTGCTTTTTATGCTAGTAAGTTGTAGCAAATAAAGAGCCCTGATTTCTTTGGGCACGGAGCGCAATGCCTTTTTCCCTCTCATGCAGGGTGAGAAGCACTTTTCCCAAAAGAATCGCTTGGAAACTTCAGGAATGAACTTAAACATATGCTTAGGTTTAAATATCACACCTCCAATGAAGCCAACAGACTTCATGTGCTTTGATGAATAAAAGCCTAAATCCACTGTCTGTCAGACAATTAAAATGCTATCCTTCCATTTGAGTTTTGCCTAAGGTAACAGCTTTGATGCTTGCTTGACTATATGAAAGGAAACGCTCTGCTCCCTTCTTTCGGAAATGGGAGGAAGCCTGGCAGAAGGCTCTTCCATGCTGTGATTATCACATCTGACAGTAGTTAAGCACAACCGGGAACACCAAAGTGCAGCCAACCTTCAGGTGTCCTTTGCCATACTGTACGCTCTAGTAGGTTCATGCTCTTTAACAGGGCTGAGTGTTCGTCATGGCTCTATGAAACAACAACGGCATCCACCAGCCAGAACGGTTCATATCCATGCAAATATCTCTGGCAGCAAAAAGAGACAGCAACAATCTGAGTTATTTTGACAGAACGATCTGTAAACATAACATTTTGCAAAGTTTTCCATGAGGCTTTAAGTACTGCTGCTATGTCATGACCTGTTACTAATCTAGACTTTACACCATTTTGTACAGTGTGAAAGAAGTGACTGAATGCCATTATATGACTTGCAAAATATTCGACATCAAAAGCATTCATAACATATTAATACAGTTTTCATTAAGATATATGTTCATGGGGTCATTTTTTTTCCAAGTGTCCCAGTCCATTACCGTCATTTCAGACTGTAGCTGTTGGAAAGAGCAGACAGGTCAATCAACAGCGTGGTAAAGTAACACAGAAAAATGTTTCCCCAGGAAAACAGACTGAATTATGTCCCTTGGTGTAAGCAAACCACGTGCCTGACTGATTAAACAAGAATTACACTCTTGAAACAAGAAATGTATTTTAGCCTACACATTCAACTAACGTACTGAAGAGGAACACTGTGATATATGCAAGGACGTACACACTGCCACACAGCAGCTCCCCATAACAACTCTAGTCTGGAAACACTCATCATTAAGAAGGGATCAAAAATGCTATTTCACAGTTTTATATCAAAATGGCATATGCAGGGTCAATTCAGAGGTGTATTACTGGAACTAACACACTTGTAGAGAAAGCTTGAAAAGGAAATTTTCAATAATCAGATAATAAAAGAGTATTTTCAGTGATGAGGAGTGTATGGCTCTGGAACAGCTTTCCAGTAGATGTGGCAGGGGTTAGCTACTTGAGATGTGTGAATATTGAGCTTGGCACATTTATGAATGCAATTGCGTGACGGGTTGCCTGTGATAGCGGAAGCCCGGTTGCAGTGACCCAGGAGTGCAATGCAAGCAGAAGTTCTGAATTCTGAGCTAAGCTGCAGTAGGTACAAAAAGAAATATGCAAAGACATCAAAAGGACTCGTGTCTCTGAGTCAGTGCGAAGTCACCAAAGCTCCGGGCAAGCTCTGGGCTCAGAGATTGAGGGAGGGATCTAATTAGCAGCCTCCATTCCAAACCTCTCTGCATTTTCAATTCTTTTCTTTCTGAAGCAGCTGCATGTACCAACTGTTCTCATACAAACACAGGAACACTCTTGTATTCAGCAAACATCTACTCCAGCACAGATTTATTTATCATGCTCAGAAAAATGGAGGTGAGATAGTACCCTCGGACAGATCTCATGGTCACCTGCCTGATGGTACCAGAAGCATGTCACAGCCCAGCCAGTCTGAACTGACAACTCAAATTGTACTCTACAGCAGATTTTCTGAGGCACAAAGTAGAATTATGCTTCCCAACTCTGGGGAAGACAAGTGGTAAATGAAAGAAGAACAGAATGATGGGAAGCAGAAAGGCAGATGGTACAATAAGGCGAAGAAAGTAAAAATGGGAATCTTAGAGCAACTCCATTGAAAAACCAAAGAGATCAATAAAAGAAAGAATTAATTGGTCCTCTCTGTGCTGCTGAGGATCTCTCCTTGTGCCTCTCAAACTTCAAAGGCTACTTGTACTCAGACAGGCCGAGCTGAACACAAAGATCCTGACTCAACAAAACGCTTCATCACTTAGAGTGGAACATATGTTTAAATGCTTTGTGGCACTGGGACTCCAGCGCATAAGGGGAACGAAGAAAGCAGGAACACAAAAATAAGTGGCAGTATGTTGGAGTTGGCAGAAGAAGCAGAACGCGCTGCATCTAATATGTGACAAGAGCTGAAATGGAAGGAGGCTGTGAACAGAGTTAAGAATTAACAGGGTTTTAAGTACCAACATCCTAGATGACATAACAACTGAGAAGGTCTAATCCTGAAGTTAAGTGAAGTCAATGAGGCATGCTGATTCTCTAAATCAGAGTTTCATAAGCAGAGGTGCTGTACCTTTGGATTGTGCCTCTCTATGGCACAAATGCTGCTTCTCCCCTTTATGTGAATAGTGAACATTTCAACCAGCCTCAATGTTTGGGACAGGCACACTTTAGGAAGAGGACAGCAATGGCACACTGTGTGGGAGTGAGCGAGGGTGCGGGTGATGGGAGTATCCAAATTCTGGATGCATGACATGGAAGCATCCAGGAGTAGCAGAAACGCACCAGAAACCTGCGGCTGTATCACCTGGCACACACGTATGCCCATCACAGAATGAGAATCCATCATGGGAAGCCACAATATTTTGGCCGCATGATGAAATTGCACAGCCACAAATTGCAAAAACAAGGTGATGGAGAATGAGAACAGCAGTTGAGTAAGGTGTTAGCTGTGTTAATTAGCAAATTAGCCACTCCTGTAGGATATTGAGGAAATTCAATCACTGCACAAAAGGAAAGCATCACCAGGAACACTGAAGAAAAATTTTAAGACTTCAAGAAAAGGAGAAAAGCAAAACATGACTCTGTAGGATGAAGAAACTAGAGACTGCAGGAAAAAACATGAAGGTGTTTTATCATTTTCAGGCTTTTGCAATAGTCAGTTTACATTCTGAGTCATTTTTTTGCAGTTTCACTATTTCATACTTCAGCTATGTATGTCTGCCTGAACAAAACCCATGACTTAACAATCACGTAAATGCATTTTTATCTGCCAGTCTTTAACGCTGCCCTCATGTCTACAGCACTGAATAGAAGGTAAAGTCGATAGGAAACCCATAAAGCAAGAGAATACAATGACCGGTGTATGGGACTTAATGGTGTAATTTATTGGACGTATTTCCTGCCATAAAAATGCACTTGTGCCTGTCTTATGACCTGCCAGCTTGTGAGTAATGAAGTATGCTATCTTCTAGCTACTTAATTACTGTAATGTATGAAATCTGTAGTTTGGTTTTGCTTAGGAATTATTTAATAATCCTTTCTTCCCCATTGTGTATCTACCCTGCTTTATCACACAGATAATTACAAAGAAAGAGATTTACAGCTTTTTTTTTTTCAGATCAAAGAACTCATGTGGATAAAGTAACATACATGCTTGCATGTTTTCTAAGACCGTAATTTCAAACATTAGGATATCACTTGGTTTTCAACCTTCATCTCCTGCACTCACCAAAGACGACAAAGCTTATACCAGGATTGTGACAACATTATTTTTAAGAAGCTATTTTCATTTTTTTAAGTGAATATAAGAGAATAAAATAAAAAGCAGTCTCTGTATTTCTAACATCTAAGATATTTATGTTGGAACTACCATTCAGTACATGCCTCACAGCACAGTCACCATAGTAAGATATAAATATTGCAGCTGTCAAGAAAGTAGCATGAAGTACCCAAGGAATCATTTCAGTCCCTCTGTGCTTTTGCTTTCTTTTGTCAGCAACTTATCTTGAAAGGTGTTTCATCTATTTAAAAATGTTTTTACAACCCCCTCATTTCTTTAATGGCTTTGGGGATTATGAACAGAGCCTCCCACCATAAGGGAATCAGATAATGCTCAGATAAACATCCGTTTAGAGACTGAAGGTTGTGCTAGACCCATTACCAGACTACGGGTAGTCTGGAGACCCTGTTGTAAACGCTAACTTTTGAGAAGCAGAGAAACAGATAAATTAAAGCCTTCCATTTCAAACCAGCAATTTGACAAAGTGCTTTTTCCTATTTTTTTTGCTCTTCAAAAACAGGGTTCAGGAGATTTCAGAGAAAAAGGCTTTCACTACTAATCAGAGGCTTAGCTTAAAGCTCGTATGATTTGTGTGTGCCTTTCTTCCTATTTAATTGCCAAAGTGAACAGCCATGTTTTAATTTTGCCTTTTCCTCATTTACTAATTGCACAGAAATCTGTTTCATTTAGCTTATTTAGTTCCTTACAGAATTAAACTCTACAAAAACAAAATGTAAATCATGCTCAGTCACTGACAGTTTAGACTACCAGCAAGCAGTTAGGTCTGATGTGAAGTGAGAGAGTTTAAATGCATATCCAATACACAAGTCATTATGAGATACTCTGCTTTTCCTAGCCTTACAGCTGTGCTGGATTTCCAGAGATGCACACCAAGACAGGGGTTTTGATTGCCTTTAATTGGTGTTTTGCACCGTGCTTCTGGTCCCACTGCTCAACCCTAAGCCTCAGGTGAACAAGCTGTCTCAAGGTGAGGAAAAGCAGGTGGTGGGGAGAGAGATCTTCCCAGCTTCCTAAAGAGCCTACCTCTTTTTAATTAATCAACACCATGCATGTGTGACAATATTCACAATATGGAAAATAGCTTCTCCTTTCTTTCCAGAGGACAAAAAAGTTGTTTCAGATCCCCAGCTGGCTGGAGAGAACGTAGGTCTATGAAAGTTGACAAATATTAATGCAGATACTCACCAGCCAAGGACCTAGCCTAGAGGATTTCAGAATAATTTCTCCTTGGTAGCATTCAAATGACCCTTATGGTACTTCCTCCCTGTATATGGTCAATGACAGAAGAAATAGTTTCTCCAGCTCCTACGGCACTGTACCAAGCAGGTACCCACAGTGCAGCCCAGTAAGGAGAGCAAGCTGGAGCAAGCGAAAGGTGTGAGAAGGAGCAGCAAAGCCAAGCTGTGACAGACACACCACACCTCTCATTCCCCATCCCACCCTGCGCTGGTCATGGTGGGAAGGCAGAGGAGCTGGGGATGAAGGAGTGAAGTTGAACCTGTGATAAAGCCCAGAGGAAGGAGGTAAGGGGAAGGACTTTTAGTTATTGTCTGATTTCTCACCATCCAAATCTGTATTTAACTGAAAAATAAATTAAATTCATTTTCCACTGGTTGAGTCTGTTTTGCCCATGAAGGTAGTTGGTACATGACCTCCTTGTCCTCATCTCAACCCACAGCATTTGTGATCTTATTTTCTTTCCTTGTCATGCTCAGGATGGGGAGTGATCAGGTGGCTGGGAAGGCATCTGACAACCATACAAGGCCAAACCACCACAAGCAGATAAATAATCTAAAGCCCTAAATCTAATATTCTTCAATGACTCAGGCTCTCAGAGAGAGATGTTCCAAGAAATCCAAGTAACCAGCACCTACAAAAGCAGGAGTCAGATTTTTACTTGAGTAGAAGGGAGGATCTATCTTAGAAGCCCCTAGGACTAGTCCTTAGCTGCCCAGATACTCCCATCCACACTGCAGGGACTGCTCAGGTTTCTGCTAATTACTTACTAAACTGCCACAAATTACAGCCTGATGTATTAAGAGAACACAAACCTAAACTGAGTTTACTGTAACTGTCTGAAGCTTGGCTGCCATTTTAGGGGAGGCAGCACATCTTTTCATTGAATGCCTGAGCTTTTGTTTTGTTTTGGCGATGTTAATGTGACCTCCAGGTCAGGGCAGTAGAAAGTTCTGCCTCTTCCAAAATTCTCTGCTTGGTGCAGGCAAATACAAAGCAATTCTCTATAGAGATATCAGAACTGGCACAGACCAGCAAAGAATACATTCTATTTAAAAATGTAACACGCAGGTGCTCAGAGGCAAAGCTCACCTATTCTCGTCTCAAGCTGACATGACATAAAATCAGAGGTAGAACAGCTTTTGTGAACCGAGCTGAGGGAACAGGCCATTCATTAAAATGTCATACCGAAACACTGGAGATAAGTGACAATAGTTTAAATGGAAAGAAAAAATAGAATCGAGGGGCAGAAAAATTCCCTATTCCAATAACATTTAGAAAGACTCGACAGTAGCTGGTTAACCATCATTTCCAGAAAACCCCCAAATCTCCATGGCTGAATGTGGAAAGAGAAAAATAAAGACAACCCCAACACTACAAAAGTAAAGGAAACATGTTTTCATCTTTAAGGATAAACTCGGTGAACACCTGTGTATCATCTAGATTTATGAAGATAAAGCTGGATCACACCTCTCGCAAATACCTGTGCCCACCAACCTCCCACAGGGAAGCTTTAGGTGCTTTTTTTGGTATGTATGCAGCATCCTGTTATGTGGAGCTGCAAAGAAATTAGTCAGTGCTAGAAGGGTAAAGCTGGGAAATGCAGCCAAGAAAATCATAGCCTAGAAGTTACAGTGGTGGCAGAAAGCATATTCGCTGCTGTCCTGAGGCTAACAGGGAGAAGTGGATGGTATTTAGTCCTTTCTCATCCTAGCAGTCTCCACTCCTGGCGACAGGATCTGAGTAAGTTTGACTGAAGCAATCAAATAAAATGGAGATGTCATACTGGAAGGGTAGCATGTCTATGGTAACCAGAGGTCATAGGCTGGATTTTGCCTCCAGTGCCTGTCTTAAGATAGTGAAGAGAAATCTGAAAAGACAGATGGATTCTTCAAGCATTCACTCCTATGAGGCAGATTTGCTTTGCCAAGATAAGCACTAGAAACCACATTTTCTAAGTTGTGGAAGTTGATGCTGGTGTCCATAACTGGGTTTTACAATCTTGTTTAGGACAGCAAATTAGCTTTATAAAAGCACTCCTGTAAGGTAAATAAACAATAACCTTGTTTTATAAAAGGAGGCACAAGAGGTTGAACTGCAACAGTTACTGACAAAGAACCCAGGATTTCCAATCCTCACATGTATTAGCTGCTTCCCACAGGCATCCATCTCTCTATTGCAAAATAAAGCTTTATAATTCCCAAGTGTTTCACTGCATTGATGTGAAGATACTGAAAAGCAATGCTAGAGGCTTCCTCAACAGCTGAAGCACAAAAGCCTGTAAAGAAATGCAGAGTTCGATGCAGGCTGTAGGATCTTTTCCCTTCCCTTAGCACATGCATTCAGAAGGTCTAACACATAAAGAATGTGCTTCAGAAAATGGTGCTGAGCTGAAGAGCCCTTCAGTGATTCAATCTGACTCCAGGCTTGATTTTCTGTCACTATTTGCAAGGAGTTCTCACCCAGAAACGCTGGCAGTCATAAATAAATGTACAGCAGTTTGTGGCTACCAGCAAATTTCCATGATCCGTCAGTTTGGATCTGGGCTAAATATGAACTGAAACTGAAGAAGTGATGGGCCAAAGGCACTGATGTACAAGCAAGTCTGGCAATAAATGGGAAAGTCCAGCCCCAGAAGGTACTACAGACAGTTTCAATCTCATTCAGGCATCTCTATTCAAAAACAGACTTTGGGTTTACTGGGTGCTTCTCCTGCCTCAGGCGTCCTGGCAAATGGGAAGCTTACTGAAACACTAACCCTTGATATGCCCAATACATAAGCACTGAGGGCTGCAGATAAGCTGCATGCAGCTGCTGGAAGCAGTAAACTTTAAGCATTTCCCCTCGTTTGTAGAGTAACCATTAGATTTTTTTCTCCCCCTTTGACTGGAGGATGAATGGAAAGGGTGAATCCAAGGCGGACTTATATTGTTGGTTTGCTAGTTGTGTGAAACCAGGGGAAAAAGGTCTCCAGCTTTCCTGAGGCCCACGTAAATACAGAATACTGCTTTTACTTGGCACTAAGTCATGGGGCAAGAAGCTGGGTGGGATGGAGTCACTCCCTGGGAGAAATGTGATTTCCCTTTGTTTGTTTGTTAATAAACAGGGAAAAAGTCTGGTAGCACATCCAATTCTTCATAGTGTCTTGCATTTCATGTGGCCATTTACATTCGCGCAAAAGGACGGTAAAAAGTCTGCAAATTAGACAGGTAGGAGTTTAAACTCACTCTGTTCCTATATTTACATACAAGATAAAAAGCAGTAGAGGGAGGAAGAAAGTAAATGGTGCATGCATTCACAGTAGAAGAGGTAGGAAAAGGATTGTAATGCTTCTATGAAATCCTCACGGCAGATTGTGGAAGAGCTTTTTAAGCACAACACTTGAGACAGTGCCTGGGACACTGTCATGCCCTACGGGTATGAAGTCCACGGCCCAAAGCCCCCGTCAATCCCTATGATACTCCTTGTTTCACACAACTGGTGAGTTCTTTGACAAGCAACACGCATTTTTCAGACCATTAATACATGCTCAGACCTTAAAAACCAGGAGTGAAATGGTGGCATGAATGTAATACAAGAAGACGGTACCCATTCCCCTGGCAATCCTAATGGCCCTGCCATGCACTTTTGAACCATACAGAAAAGTCAAGAAGGTATGTAATAAAATATAAATGAGCTTTTGTAGAACAAGTCGGATCAAAATACCCACAATGTGTTTCCCCTTTTCAACATTTCAGTTCTTTTAATCTGTGTCACCTTTCCCATGTTTCAAATAAACCAGGAACTATTAATGCATTTTCTTTCATTTCAGGAACCAGGCAGGTTCTTGGCTTAGGACTTGGTGATTGTAAACAGTTATTTTTGAGTCTGTATGCACATGAAATGGTTTGGAAGCCACAATGACATTGGCAACATAATTCTTTCAGTGTTATCTATGTGATGTAAATCCAATCTTTTCTGAAATTCATTGCCTGCCAGGCAAAACTATTCATGCATAATACATATCTTGGAGCAGGACACAAGATTACTGACGTTATATTACTCCCTATTTCCTCTGTCGTGAAAACTCTGTGTTCCTGGCAAACAGAAAAAAATAAATAAAAAATCTCACATCTTTTATAAAGAAAGACCTCTCAACCATTTCTGAGCACTGACTTGAAGCTTGGCGTCAGTATAAGAGTTACTCCTGCTCTTCCTTGTCATAAAGTTTTGAATTTGTTCGCATTGTTCATAAACTACCCTCAAAATGACAATAACAGGGAGCATGCTTTTACAACAAGCACAATCACAGTACAAGTAACAGCATGCGTTATAAAGAAGGTATGTATCAGTCATTCTTGGGGTAATTCTAGCTGTTAAAAATAAAAAATGAAGCAACTCTGAGGTTAAGTCTGTAATTTTCCTCTGAAAGCTGCAAGTCTACATTCTGCTAATATTCTCCATACTTTCATAAGGCAAGTCAGTGCCACATTTGAGCTCTGCTGTGTCGTCTTTTTGAACCTAAGCTTCTCATTAACCACCCTCAAAACAAATACTTGTTCTCAGGAAAAAATACATGTGTATTTACTGTGTTGCATACGTGTGGGCAGCGCATCCTGGACTCAACGGGACTGCAGATAGTCAGGAAAAAAACCTAAAAACCATGCCAGGCAAACTGTCTCTGTGTCAATGGCATAATGCCTGCTGATAAGGTTTGCCAGCTATGGAAACATTGGCCTTACTGTGTATAGTTCTTTCCTTTGGGCACAGATGGTCTTACCTGGGGTGTCTGCAAAGGAAATCCTTCTGGTTATGGGAAGTCCCAGGACACAGCATCAAGTCTGCACTAAGAAGGCCCATCCCTAGCCCACACCTCTATGAGCATGACAGATTAGCCAGAGATGGATTTGACATATTACAGAATCACAGAATCATAGAACGGTTTGGGTTGGAACGGACCTTTAAAGCTCATCTAGTTCAACGCCCCTTTAACAACCAGGGATGTCTTCAATGAGGTCAGGTTGCTGAAGGCCTCATCTAACCTGATGTTGAATGTTTCCAGGGATGGGGTGTCTACCGTATCTCTGGGTAACCTGTTCTGTGTTTCACCACACTTATTCATGGTAAAAAAATTCTTCCCTTTTATTTAGCTTGAATCTACTCTCTTCTAGTTTAAAACCGTTCAAATAATTTCTAGGGACTAGCAGTGCATCAAATGGAAAAGAAACTCAGCCTCTGAGATAAATAAAGACAGCCTGTAACCATGTCCTTCTGAGTTGTGCCACTGGCCACTTGGGAGTGTAACTGTTCACCTGATCAAAGTTATTTTTAAGGTGTTTCCAAGAAGGTGTTTTTGAGGAAATCAGTATGATTTAAACTCTCAGCTTTGTACTAGACAATAGTACAGTGAGCAGGATAGATAATGCAGAATTAAATTCTGGAGCAGAAGTCAAGCTGGCAGCAGCTGGTAGCACGGACCTACAAACATACAAGCCTCTGATCCAGGTGTACTGGGTTCTCCCCCCACTGTTAATCGCATCCAAGTCAGTATTTCTTTCAAGGATTATATGGAGTACAATGATAGTAGGAGTACAATGACAACATTTGTACTAGCAAATCATGCAAAATAATACATGGCAATTCCTTGGCAGTTTCAAAATAAGCAAATCGAGCTAGGAGGACTTTAGGATAGCTTTTCATCAGTGACAATATGCCCACTGATGGAGGGATGTATTTGATTCTACCATCTCACTACTGTGATTTTTTTTTTTTTTAACAGAATAATTGTTCAAATCCAGTCTGCTTTCACTTCAGAATCTCAAATGACAGGGCTCAAAGATTTCCTTGTTGCGTTGTTCAAGTTTCTTTCATTATACTCCTCCCTCCTGGTTTATATCCCTATATAGGTGCGTTTACTCAACCTGCCTTGGGAAACAAGAATGAAGGAAAACAGTGGAGAAGATGGACACCAGGGCAGTCTGCAGGAAGACATAAACATGACTGCCAGAAGAGGAAAAAAGAACTTCTTACATGCAAAAGTTATTTTCCATTCTATTCAGAAGTAAATTTAGTCTTGTATGAAAAATCACTTTAAATATGTGACAGTCTCTGCTACCGTTTTGGCAAAAATGACTTTTCCTTCTGAGCAGCCATTCAAGATTATTTTCATTCTGCTGGTTTCCACACTTGGCCAGGCTGATCTGCTGCCAAGGGCTACTACTAAGCCCTCCACACCTCTGATTCTCACAGCACCTCCACCAGTACTACCTCAGGAGGCAGAGGGTGGCCCGGACAGTCAGCCCTGGGAGAAGCTGATTTCTAAGTACAGCAACCAAAGGGAGCCATGCTATTGCCAAGAAGGGGCAGCAACAAATCACACTCCATTGCTTCTCACATGTAACCATTTAAAGGCTCCAGAGAAAGGAAAACTGTCTCCTTCCTACTGTGTCCAGCAGGACACTTCTTACTGACAACCAGGACTGAAATAAAACACCAGAACCTTGCCAGTACGTGTAGAAGTAGAAGCAGATGCGAACCATGCACTGTTTTTCCAGGGATAAAGTGACACAACCTCAGAAATACAAGACCAGAATTTTCCATTTAAAAATTATACCACAATTTGTATAGAACTTCAGGATTTTTACCTTTCTGATTCATGAATCAGTGATTTCCTTCCCAAGGGTAAAGAAAGGATTTATATTTGAAAGAGTATTTAGGATTTATTGGCAGGATTTGTACTGTAAAGGCATGGAAGGATTTGTAAATCTAATTTCTGACTTATAAAAGCTTTTGAGGATTTTTGTGTGTAAATCCTATTAATGTAATTTTAATGTCATGATTAAAAAACAGGCGACCCTGCCCAACAAATTTTGAACTGTGTCACATCCTCATCAGTGACAGCCACTGGAATAGTAAGGGTGCCCTGCCATTGAGCAAGGTCGTCTGGAAAAAGCCTCAGCTGCCTACCACAGGGGCAGGGGAGACAAGGAGTGTGGCTTCCAGCCAGATGGGTGCTGGAGAAGAAGAAGAAACACTGATGACACAGAGGTCCTTGACTTTTTTCTCAGTACCTTCTTTGTTTGCTCATTGCTACCTCTCCTGAGCCACAGCACAGAAAAGGCCAGGGCTCTTAGCCCCAGAGGGGCAGATGGGAGACCACCCTTTGGACCTGGCTGTGTCCCCTCTCCCAGCTCACCCAGGGCAGCAAATATAAGGGAAGGAAAGGATCTGGTGGGTGATCAACCTACAGTTTGGGACAGCTGTCTCCAGAGCATGGCTGTCTCCAGCATGATGAACACAATTCTGCTTCCTGACACTTTGACTTTCATGGACCTCCCTTCTGCATCTACCTCTGTCTGTGTCAGGGCCACTCCAAACATACAGAGTTGGCACCTGGGGAAGGCTTGGGTGAGGAAGAGAAAAACACTTCCCAGCAGTGAGGGTAAAAGGGTCAGAAACAGCCCTGAAAGCCCCAAGGGGAGAGGAAGACAAGGAGGGGATGTGATAGAGGCATGCCAGCTGAGATCCCCAGCAGCCCCTGGAGAGATCACGCTGGAGCAAGTATCCACACTGCAGCCACGGACAACCCCACACTGGAGCAGAGTATGCCCTGAAGGAAGCTGCAGCCCATGAGAAGGACCCATCCTGGAGCAGGTTTGTCCTGAAGGAATGTAGCCCATGGAAAGCCCACAATGGAGCAGTGGAAAAGTGTGCAGAGGAAGAAGGGGCAGAGAGGAGATGCTTATGGACCAACTGCAACCTCCCCATCTCCTCAAATCCCCTTGCACTGCCCAAAGGAGGAGGGAAAAGGAGGAGGTGGTGATGAAGGACTGAAGTTGAGCCTGGGGAAAGGGGAGGTGGCAGAGCTAAGGTGTTGTAGTTTTTAACCTTGTCTGTCACCATCTGACTCTATTCTGACTGGCACTCAATTGAATTAATTTCCTCCAGGTCAAGTCTGTTTTGCCCCTTTTGGTAACTGGTAAGTGATCTCCTTGTCCTAACGCTGGCCTCATGATGTCTGATGATGACAAGCTTTATCATCTCATTTTCTTCCACGTGTCCCCCTGCTGAAAAGCAGCAGTGAGACAGTGGTTGGGTGGGCGCCCAGCAGCCAGCCAAAGTCAACCCACCACAGAAACAGAGGCGCTGGCACAATTCAGGCTGCTGCGGTAGCAGCACCCGTCATATTCTTTTCCCATGACTAAAGTACCATGTTTCACCATTCTTCCTTGCCAGCCTGCCAATACTTTCACTTGTTAACCTAATCATGAGTTTACATTTTAGAGAAAAACAACCACCACCCTGTTCCTGATGTTTGAAACAGCTAATGCAAGACAAAAGAACTCCAAGTACTTAATTATCCACAAGAAATGGGCTGAGTTGATTACAGTAGCATTAAGAACACCTGGTATCACATATGCACTTGGATTTTAACCAGAGTCTGTTTTCTGCAGTCAAATTTGCCAATCAGTTTCTAAGACTCCTGTGTCAGCAGCTAGAACAGTCTGCTTCTTTTCAAACAATGAAAACGACTTTTAAGGAAACCAAATTCCAAGGGTAAGATCAGGGAATGAGTCCATTAGCTATGCCAGGCCCTGCCATCTGCATCTGGTAAAGATTTGCAGTTAGTGGAGCAAGGGACCTGGTATCAGGAGAAATGGGTTGTGAGTGGTGATATAATTCCATCCCTTGCTCATTTAAAATGTTTAGACAACTCACTGCATCTCATGGTCCCTCACTGCAAACCCAAGGGGAGAGGGAGGGAAGAAATGATTTTCTGCTACTTCCAAATGGAGCTGTAAAGCAGTATCTGGTTCCTAGCAGCTTTGGGATTGCAGGGCAGTATAAAATGTGGAGGTAATTCTGATTTAATTTCTCTCTTAAATTCTGTCAAAGTGCATCCAGTAAACAGGGAATATTCTTTATTATGACTAACAGTACCACAGGGTTTCAACCAAGCCTATGAACCTACTCAGCCAGGAAGAAATAAAGAAAACGGAAAAGACTGTATATACATGCTCACAGATTGGGGAATGTTTGATTCCTTCAAGGTGCTTATAGGCTGAGCTGATCACAGCTTGCCCAAGGCTGCCTGGGACATCGGAGCTGGAGCCAGAGCCAAGAATTTACCTGTGACTTTCACTAGTCCTTATCCAGCACTTCAACCTAATTATTCCCTTGATACTTTCACAAAATAAACCAAGAGGGAGGAAATCCCAGTATTAGCTAATTCTGGTGAACCACAAAAACTACAGTCTGCCTGGAACATGCATTTCTCTCCCACGCATCAGAAACAGGGACAATGCAGATAATCCCCAACAAACCACTAGCTTGGTAAAACAATTAATTACTGACCTTATGAAGGTTTAACAGGATAAAATATCCTGCTAACAGAACAGCACAAGGGACAATTAAGATTTATCTCCTGATGAAGAAACCTCATTTGTACTAAAATATTGGGTGATTTATATTTTCTGTTTCAACAGATCGTTTAAGATTTAACAGATTGCTGAATAAATTGTTTAAATATGCAAATCATCTGGGCATTTTGTAATATTTCTCCAAGGGCTTTTTCCCAGTAGTTCTCACCAGATCATGCAAATTACTAGTAGTTCAGAAAAGGAAGCATATAACATTTTAATTGATAGAGTGTTTATTTCTGCTCCGGTTCTTTTACATCTTCCCTCTCAGATTAACTAGAAACATATGACCTCCAGGAATCCCCACATTCTGTGGGGTTCATGACAAAATCAAGTACTGAGGGAGACGGAGCACAGGAAATCAAGTGTTTATGTAGATAAAATGAGCTGACTTGGGGAATATAAATAGTACTAAATTAGACTATATAGTGTGCCCTGTACACCTCATTTCCATGATGAATGACGAGCTGTAATGGGCATTTATACACTCCTTGCACATTATCCCCAGAACTTCATTTTGCCTCTCCTCACATTCTGCTTAGAGGGAACACTGCTTCCCAGAGGTTGGGGGGTAACCCTGCAAAGGGAGCACAGCCATCAGGGTGGGGGCAGCTCACCTGCCTGTGGTTTTAACCACCACACACTGCTGCAGCCCAACGCTATTTCCATGAAGCACTCTCAACTTGATGCTCAGGGAGTCTACATTTCCACCCCAAAACCACAAACAGGAAAGGAGGTTTTATCCTTCTTTCCCATAACTGCCTCCTGAGACTAACTCTTTAATTACCCTACTTAACCACCACCAGCCCAAAATCTGAACCTCTGGGCCAGAAAATGGGGGAAAAAAAAGAAAACAGAAGAGAAAAAAAGGGCAGCTTTTGAGTCATGTACTGATTTCACTTACCTAATACCTGGTGAACCAGGCAATGCCTTTGTCATTGCATCACAAAGTAGCATTAGACACAACAGTATCTTTTATTCCTGTTTTCTTAAAGCTCAGCCTCTGCACCAACCTAAAAAGCAAGCAATACAAACCATGTCCCTGCCAGCCAAATGGCTTCTCTCTTGCACTTCTGCTGAGAAGCAAACCCTGCAGTGGCAGATTTGGGTACCCTGGCTTCAGCATATGCGCAGCTCCCCAGTGACCACTTCAATCTGAATCTGAAAAGCGCAATTCCAGCCCTGCAGCGTGGTGTGAGCTCTGCTACCTCATGCATTATTTCAGCATGAAATATTTATAAACTGGAGAACAGGGGCAGGCTCCTTCTTTAAAGAGTGCAATGAATTTTTTTTTGCAATGTAGGAGCACAAGAACCTGCAACTTGTTTGACATCCTGGGTTTAACAGCCCAGTCCCCACTCCTCCTCTACATAAAAGGAGACAAGATTTCACCTTGCAACTGGTTTCTCTTTAAAACCAAGACCAAGCAGGTATTTTTACATCTTAGGGCTAATTTTGTTTTTCTTTACATTAGCTCTCAAGACCACACCTGTGTATTTTCTCTGTAGAAAATAAAAAAAGTCACAGTATTTGTATCATCATTATCTTTCCCCTGGCAGCAGTTTGTGTTCTCAAATTAAAGCAGTGGTCACAGTCTACAGTGACACACTGCCACAGAACTGGCCCTTGGAAAGCCACTGCTAAATCTGACAACTTCAGGGCCAAACCAGTGCTTCCATAATACAAAGCAGTTGGTGGGTAAGATTCCCTCACTCTACCTGATTAGAGCTATAAAACACAGCTCCTGTTTCGGTTGGAAACCAGAAGGTGGAACTTCAAAAAAGCTGCAGGTAAATTGGTCCTCTGTGGGCACCAGGGCCCTCAAGTGAGTGCAGAGTCTTGTCTTACAGCTTGGAGGACCTGTGGCCAAAGAGCACAAATCTCTGCAAATTAATGTTCTGCTTTGACATGTAACTCTGCTAACGAATTCTGCAGAAGCAGTTACACAACTGACCTGTTCTCTGTAGCACTGATGAAGCTTTGCTCTTTTTTCACCTACAGATTTAGAAATATTTACCAGGAGAGAACTAATTGACTCTCAGGAGAACAAACCCAATTCTACTTCCTTTGAAACATCAGGAAAACAATTCCAGATGCGCAGCACCTCGCAAACAGGAATGCACCAATTGTTAGTACCTAGCATTTCTGAAGTAATTTGATTACAGAATAACTGATTACTTTTATTTTTCATGAAACGTGGAGTTAATTTCATGTATATTTTTTTGTATTTCCTATTTGGCAAAACAAAGGGTAACTGACCTGCCTTCCACTCAGCCCTAAAACATGTCCTATCTTTGTTACCTGCTAGTGTACACCTTAATTTATGTTTCATTCAAGCCTGCACTATGAATAGACTTCTGTGGAGGTACTGCATGTGCAGAGACCCTTATAAATACCAGAAACACTGCGAATCCAGCCCAGACAGCCAAGGGATGGGCATGGAGCTGAGCAGCCGAGCATGCCCATGAGCCTCTGCCAGCTAAGGGGAGCTCAGCTTTCAGGGGGAATGGGCAATTCCTAAGCATCCTGGTTTAAACAGACCACATGCACACACACACACACAAAGGTATGTCCAGTGAGAGAACACTAAGAATTAGTTATAACTTGGATTATCTGTGGAATTCTAAATTCCTAGTTTGGAAACTGCACTGTTTAAACATCAGGACGGATGCACCATAGCTAAGTTAGTCCTCTGAAATAAGTAATTTGCATCCCCTTACTAAAGTGGTAACAGGAGAGTACTAAAGTGAGTTGCTAAAAAGATTATGCTGTTACTTTATGAAGGGTAGCTGGTATGGCTTTAACCACTTAATCAGTACAATCTTCCAGGAAATCAGCCATTTGCTTAAGCCAATAACTCTTCTACCTGGGGTCATCACTCACCTTTGGTCATTCATTCCTACAGAGCATCGTCTGTTCCACTAGCAGATACTGCAGTTAAAGGTACTATGTGAGGAAGAAAACTCTGTACTTAATCTATTTCTATCTTGCTGAACATATCCTTACCAGCACCAACAAAAAAGGCTCAATTTCACTCAGTGCAGCACAGGCTGTGCTAAACCTATGCCATCTGGTGCAGATGCACACAGTAAGTACCTACTTAAATTTAGAGAGCAGTTACAGCATGACCTGCAGACCATGGCAGTAGATATTCATGTCTGAACAACAGTATGTGCTTCCATTATCACCCTGCCTTTTAAATGGAGCCCTAAAGCCGACAGCACATTAGCTATTTTTGCAGGTAATGTCTGTGTCACACATCACCTTCTTCATGGCAATATAACTAATTCACTGGAAACTGCCAGGCATGGACTATACATTGCAATACTCCCTGTTCTGCTTTCTGGCGTTAAGTGAATAGATTCAAAATGCACTGGCTTTACATCAAAGCACCTCTCTTGGAGTCAAACTGCAGTCCTGTGTTTAGTATATGGCTTTGCTTCAGGTTCTAAATGGAGATTACACTGATTTTTAAATGTGCTGCTTCAGAGCATGAGACATCCAGGGTGGCTGTAATAAAATTTATATCCATGTGATCAGTTCAGAAATACTGCTGTAAGATCAGCAGTGAAATGATTTGATAGCTTCAGTCCACTTTTTGAACTGAAAGGGATCCAGCTCCCAACAACCATAACTGGCTATTAAGCCACCATAACTGGCACCAGTCATGAGGCTGACTGGTGAAGGCAGCAGTAGGACTGAAAAGCAAATGCTGTTTCTGCTCAGATAGGGGAGGAGAGGGTAGTATTACTGCAGGAAGGTGACAGTCCTCTATTCTCTCTCACCACAGCCCATAAAATACAGTGTGAAACTTCCCGCTGATTCCCTGGGAGCTGAACTAGGACTCAGGTTACAAACCAAGCAGATGTTAACAGTTTATTACAAAGAAAACAAACCAAAAAAAGAAACCATTTACATGAGTTACAGCAAATCCATACACTCTGGGCACAACCACTTACACTTACACAATAAACTGTACTTTAAACAAAACTATTCTGGTTCCCACTAAACATGAAGGCTTTCAGAAACTTGTACCGTGTTGGACAGGTCACTTAGGTTCAGATATCATTGTATTTTGCAAGAGCTGCCGTCTTAAAGTTGCTAGATCTGTGCAGTAAACCACAGGGAAGGTAGTTCCCTTCAGCAGACAGTCTCTGGGGAAATTTCTAGAGCCCATTTACTGTATGAATTTGGGTGGTACACATGCTGGTTCACAAAGAGATGGAAGAATGCCACAAAGATTCTACACGGATAATGCACTGCTATGCTGACTGGGCTGCAGTCATCATTTCCATACATTTTATTTCAGAGATTAAAATGGCACACATGAACCATGCATCAACCATCACTGTGCAGGTGGACCAGAGACATTTGTTACCAGGCCAGTTCTACAGCTTCAACAAGATTCCTGTTGACTTCAAGATAAATAAAGTCGGTATTTTTAGGACCATTGGAAATCTGTTTTCAGACTGTAGATATTAAACCTGAGAAAGACATCTAAAGGCAGATTGTAGATTCTTTTTAAAAGAGAGTCTTGAAAATACCTTGTTAAATATACACCCAAAAAAATCCCATTTCATAGATTAAATATAACACTGTTTTCATAGCTATTTCCTAGCTGCGAAAAATATGCTAAGTAGCTGAAGAGAAAAAATATATTGCTACTGAAATTTATTTCAAACAGGATAGAGCTTATTTTTACTCTCTTCTTGACCTTTATATGAGAAGATGCCCTAAAACTCTAGATATTTTGTATTACATCTGATGTCACTAATTCAGAGGAGTTTTCAACCTCTATCAAACTATCAGAGATCACAAAAGAATCCGAGCTTTCCCTCCTCCATTTAATTCACCATCTTGGAGAGCTTTCAATAATAGGAATGCAGTCACATCTGATTAAGAGTTTATTTATTATATTTCATGGTTTCGCAGAAATAATGTAAAGATGGTAGTGAAAGTATGGAAGGGTCAAGAGTAGCTGAGGATGCAGAGAACGCAAAGGCTTTTCGAGGTGTTCCATGTGTGGGGGTTTTGTGTTCTTTTTTTAAAAAGAAAAAAAAAAAACAACAGGAAAAAGCCACATTGCTGAGACTAAAATGTCAGGAAGTGCACTGAAGTCAGCATACACAAAGGCATGCAGTTTTCCAGTACAGTTGGTAAAATGTTGGTCACAGAAAGCAAATGTCCCAAAAGCCAGGGGTGACTCCACAGGAGACCACCCACAGAAAGTCTGAGTCTTTTGAGGCCTCCTAGAACCTTTGCTCTGGAAGTAAGCCTCTTCCTGGATAGATGAAAATGGGACCTGAGATGCCTGAACACTTTAAACATAGGGGCTGGAAAGCACGTTGTTATGGTTTTTTTATTAGGTTGCACAGATCATTTGTATTGTCAGTGAATTCCTGAAACACCACAATGACAACTAGTATGCTGAAATTTCTATTGTCTTTTCTTAACGTGCTAACATCACAGAAGAACACATCTTGTTTGTGTTCAGATAAGTTACTCCACAGAAAACAAGAAAAAAGCATCCCTGCGCTGCCTTGCTAGTTGTTGCTTGTCTTGGCCAGAAGGTACTGACTCTCCGAGGAGGAGGCACACTCAGTTCTCTGGCCATTGACCTTCTGAGCTACCCAACTAATATTTTGCCTGGCACCAGCTGTGATGAATTTTGGTTTTAATCAGTAACATCCGGAATAAGGTCAGAAACATATTTCACATGAGCTGGTAAAGATTTTTGGCCATCAAAGGCCAGAGCCACTTACAGGTCTGAAATCTCCCGCCTCAAGACCAGAGAGGGGCAGAGGGGCTTCTGCACTACTACAAGCAATGGGCATTAAGGGGCCAAGTTTAAATCTGTATGAAGATGTACTTACCCTTATGAACTTAAGATATCTCCATGGAAGACATATATGAATATTAGAATCCCACTGCTCTGTTAAAACCATGTAGTGGAAGGCTGCACCACAAAAGTATACAAAAGAGGAACAAATTAAGGTCACAGAAACACCCTTAAATCTGCCATCTGAGAAATTCCAAAGTGCATTCATTTAAAATGTATCTTTCTCACATACATATTTACAACCAGGAATTTCGCATTTGCATCCTAGGTCCTGACTGGCACTGGAAAATTTTCAGTGCTAGTACTAATCCCCGAAGAACCTCACTACAAACAACCCTCATTACACAATAATTCTTCGCTGCCTCCACTTTTTGACATGTCAGCCAGTTCTTAATCCTTTTAACTTCTTAATGAAGTAGTAGTTATACAACAGCGGCGTCCTGTGGAAGATCACTGATCTGTCCCTTGAGAGTGCTTGCCTGGCACATGGTATGGAGACAAGGGCTGGGATCCTGCCCACAGGCACAGACAGCTCTGGGAGGATGGGGCTCCCACCCTGCAGCAGCAGGCATTTAGGGCTGAGGAGTTACACCGCTGGAATGCTTAACTTCCTCTGAAGAGATGTCCTTCTTGCAGCTCGGCTCCCTGGGCAGAAGCAGTGACAACTCCCACCCATAGGCTGAGGCCTGACCTCCTTCGGGACAGCTGGTCCATGCCTCCACTCATCCCTACAGCACGAGAGGCACAGCATTGTCCCCTAGGGAACGGCAGCAATGATGCTGAGCCTATGTGAACAAGAGGAAAGAGAGCTTTCTTCTCTGAACTGTCATGGTCCTGCAGCAGATAAGCCACATTTTCTAGTCCAAACTGGTTTTATTTTGGCTCCCAGCCTGTTTGGAGCTGCTGCAGCAGAAAAGCAAACGCCTGGCGAGGGGAGCTTTTCCAAGCGACGTGCTCGTGGGTGAGGCTTCTGTGTCCTGCAGCCACCATGAGGGCTTTCCAAGACCACCGGCAGGCCAGGCAGGTGGGACATAGACAGAAAGTAACATCATTTTCTGATGAATAAGCAGCTAAAACCCACAGGAATAAAACAGGACTGGAAACACTTGGCTACAAAACAGGGGGCCAGATTGAAGCTCAGCCTCAAGCAACTTCTTAAGTAGGTCAGAGCACAAAACCCAAAGCTGAAGATTTGCATTCACATGGGAAGAAACCTCCAATCCCTATTTTATGGCACAGGCATTTGGACTGAAAGGTTTGTGTTGCTCTTATGAAGTCAATACGAGGATTTTGTTGACAATACAAAGGAAGAAGGTACTTTTCACACCTGAGCGCGGCCAGAGAGAACAGGGGATCCTTACGGTGGAGCTGCTCTTCTGGACGGACCAGAGACAGCCTAAAATCTCATAGCTTTTCTCATGCTGAACCATATTTGCAGTCAGTGCATATCAAGTGACTTGAGGATTTGGCCCAGTTAATTGACAGCTTGTATCTTGTGACACAAGCTGAAAAAACAATGAGAGTGATAAAAATATGGCAACAGCTATAGTAATGCTACCAGTGGTTATGAAGGAGCTGTTAGTTCCGGCAGTTATTAAAATCATCCAACACAAGTGACAGATAACAGTAATAAATTAGCTGACTTGTTTCTCATATCCACACATCCAGTATTTTCTGTGAGCACAGAAAAACAATGGCATCTCATTACAAAGCTCTATCAGGAACTGCAACATGTATTAAATTATTAACCATAACGTAGCCTAAGTGAAAACCCTCACTTGAGGGTGCAAACAGATTTAACACAGCAGCTGCTAACTAGTAAGTTGCTTTCCAGTTGCCAGTCTAGCAGAGCAGTAATTGCTTTTATATTAGCTAAAAGAGGTACTGCATTTTCCCTCAATGCTGTATCCTGATGGGGTGGCTCTGGGAGCCTACCACGAAGGTGCAAGAGGGCACCCATGCAGCACATCGTCACCACCCACAAGGCCTGCATATCCTTCCTGTGGAGGATCCAGCCTCACCCAGGGCCTCTGGTCACCCCCCGCTTGCCAGGCAAAGGATAAGAACCAGGTTGGACCAAAAGCCTGAAACTGTTCCCTCCCCAGGGCATGGCACCATGGGCAGAGACAGGGAGGACAAGATGCAGCTGTCCGCAGCTGCTTCTGTGGTGATGGGCAGATGATGGGAAGCAGAGTCAGGAACCCGCTGAGTGACCACACTTGGGGAAAGAGCTCATAGCTACTGAGGTATAACCTGTTCTTTTCCTTCAATTCTGGAGCACAAATGTTGTGAACAATTCTTTAAACGCCAGCGTAGGACAAGGCATAGAGAGTACCAAGCAGCAGTTTTCCATTTTGACTCAGCCCTGCTCCTCAAGAGCCCTGGTAATTTTCTGGGTAAGCCAGCCAGCCTCTTCCCTGGGGAGTAACCTTCCCAGCTTTTAAGCAACAAGAACTTCCAAGTAATGCAACTTCTTCACAGAAGAGATGAGTCAACCTTTAATAGGAGTGTAATCTATTCATTGCAAGTTCCTGGGAAAATAAACCAGAAGTATACAGAAGCATAACTAATGCTGTCTCAAGGGTACCTGACTGTACCTGTACCTGATAGATCTCAAATGTCAGGCATTATTTTTGTGCACTCCTAAACATATCCAATGATCTAGTGGACACTCAGAAAAGAGTCCAGGGACAAGCCCTGGGCTAGCAATCACACCAGCCCTCCCCACTGCTCACCTGCCCTAATGGAATCCCCAGCAAGGCTTCCTAGCCCTTTGGAGGGATTGTAGGTCTCTTCAGGTGCCTACTGAGGCACCCTTCTTGGTAACTACTCACAGATATGCAGAACAAACCCTCCCTCACTGGAGGTAAAAAGAAGACCCTCCCTGCTTTAAATAAAGACCTACAGCTCAGAACCAAGTAAACTTGCTGAATTGGAGTGGTTATAAACTAGGGTTGTTTCCCCAGCAGTGCACAGGCCAGTTCACAAGCAGAGGTGACCATCCCTGCTGGCTAAACAATACCAATCACTGTCTGCTGTGCAAACACCAGTCTGGAGGTCAGCTTGTAAGCAGCTGCTGTCAGTCCAGGGCTAGAGAGGAACACGGGAGAGAGACCCTGTACCTGCCAGCTTGCTGAGAGCTTCAGAATGTTTGATCAGCCCAGGTCCAAACCAGAACAAATTCTTCCTTCTGTGTCCAATGTGAAAAGACCTTCCCAGATCAGCAAATCCATCCCCTGCTAGCACAGGCAGCCATGCCAAAGGCTATTTCATCCTCACCTACTTCAGAAGAAAGGATGACTGGGGAGAGATGTGAGGAACAAGCAGGAAAATGCTACGGAATTTTAATGCAAAATAAATTATGTCAGAATATAGCGACAATGTAAGCTTACCAAATACAGATGTTAAATCCCAGTTTCCCTCTTAATCTCAGCACATTATCTTAATGTAGCATATTATATGAAACATGCAGCAGACATGCCACTATGTTTACAGCACCCCTGTCACACAACAATTTTGAAAGCATTATTGTCAAGCTGACATTTTTTTACATTTCTGGAAATATGCTAATTCAGTCATTAGGTTTCAGTCATGAAGGCTCAGGAACAAAGGCGCATTGTGCTTTACTTCAGACAATTTTAAATGTTGCTGAAAATGGAGAAAGGGGGCAGTAACTTTTATTCCATTCTCCATCCTCTTGAAGCTCTATTCTTTTGCTCTCCACTGGAATTTAGTATCAAATTATCCCTCCAAGGAGCCACTAGAGGAAAGCAGTGCAAGCAAAGCAGACTGGTGATCCTGTCATCCATTTTCATAATTTCAGTTTATGTAAATAGGCCATCTATTTCCAAGCCAAACACAGGGTTACTGCCATGGACTGAAAGCACAGTATTAGCTTTCAGCCATGTAAATACATTAGCCATCATCAGACACAGCCTCACCAAGGTCTTTGGGGACCACGACCACTCAGCACAGCAAGCACTCAGCACGCTGCAGTGTGGGAGAAGCTGTGCCCCACGGCAGAGATCTCAACAAACAGAGAGGGAGATGAAAATAACTCGTCTTAAAATAACACATTTGCACACGACAAAATAGGTTTGTGGGAAGGTTACTACTTACTTTGATTAGATTAATGTCAAGGCTTCTCACTCACAGCTGACAGCACTTCTGTGCTGGACATGGCACACAAGGACTCCTCACATGCAAGGTCATTCTCCATTTCAAGAGGTTTTCATCTGAATATGTTAATCGATGGCATTTTCAATGCCTATATTCAGATATCAAACTTTGGCTCTAAGTAATCAAAATTCTGCCCATAACCCAAACAATTCATCTATATTTGTAGTAGTTTACACTGCTTTTAGAACCGAGGAGCCCCTTCACCAGCAGAAGCACGCTCTATGTGAATAGCAGACAGGATATTGTGAGCATAAGACTGAAACAATAGACAATTTTAAGTATTTTGAAACCCTTGGAAGATAATATCCTACACAAGTTGAAAGCAAAGATGATTACAGAAAAATCTGTATTCTTTATACAAAATATTGCACTACCGAAATTCTTGCTACTCTACCAAGAAAATTGAGAAGATTCCAAGAGATATAATTCAAAAACAAGGTCTTGTACAAAATACTCTTAGAGTTGCTTTAATGCCAACAATGAAAAGTGAAGTGTTTAATTTATGCTGGTTGCTTATTTTCTCTTCTCTTGGTTTACATTTTCGAAGCAGCAGACGAGGAGAGGACAGAAACTCAGGGACTTGAAGGATTTGATCCAAACAAAAGAATTTTAAGAGCTGCTGTCATATACCATTTAAACACCATTATATTACAAGTGCTACTTATATGTAAGCAATTAATTTTGGGTCTCTCCACTGCTTGTCTTCCATTTCTGAAATCCTCCTCAGTCTGTTACCACAGTATTTCTGCTTCTCTTTTTCTCCATCAGTCCATTGCATTGGCATCATGACATGGGAACAAGTGCTCTGCCATGCTGCTCCCTCCTCCCTGTTCACCACTCCTGCCAAAATCACAGAGGCTGTCCAACCTGGAGTGCTCCTGACATCACAGCACCTTAAACTCTGAACACTGACTCCTGTTGATGGGCATCACTAATGTGGTGCTTCAACATAGATACCAGAACAGTATTGTAACGCAGACAGTACTCTAGATGGTTTTAGTGTTGTCAGAAGTCGGTAAAATAGAATTTCAGAAGTAAATACATTATAACATAATAATTGTGTGTATACATACACACATGCATATACACATCATGTATGAAAGATAACAGGCAGCAGCTGCAATCCTCTGCCCTCTCCTTGACAACCTTCCTGCTCCCCCCAGTTTATGTTACCTTACCTGGCGCGTTGCAAACTGCTTCTGGGGTGCTCTGTGCTCTGAAGCACAAGACATCTGCTGCTGAAGGTGCTGCCTCTTCCTCCATGAAGGGACATGCCACTCTCCAAGGCCAACTGCTTCCCTCCTGTCCCAAAAGGGTTACTTCTCTTCTGTTCCTTTTACTGGGGATGAGGAGGGAGCACCAGTGATGAGGGGAGGAAGGGGAAGGGAAGAAAAGCAAGGGACATGCTTACATCCAGGCCCTCTCACCGTGACATTGGAAGGGAAAAGTGAAATGCACAAGAGCGACAGGAATAAGTAGTATATGGTATCAGAGATCAAGCCTGCAGTTAATGTGATAGCATAAGCACACACATTTGGAACTCCATTTTATATGTTATTCCTAGTTTACTAACACTGATCCCCTATTGTCTGCTCAGCAGCTGCAAATAGCTACAGGGCAGCAGTATCCGAATTACACCTTCATTAGGTCATCCTGATCATGGACTATATAAAGGACTGGCGTAGAGACAGTTTGCGCAGTCCCTTTATGCTTCAATAGCAGTGTAGCAAGTCCACAAGGCACCTAAAAATGAGGTTCACTGAATCTTGGCTATTGAACAGATGTTTCAACAACAGTTGTAGATCCTTAGTACCACTTATGCTTTTGCCAAACTGTACCATGGGCCTCAATAAAGACAAAGAAGCTGGAACACTCAGCAGCAAACCAAGCCTCCCTTGTGAACAGAAGGAGTAACTGCATTTAATGGTAGCAGTAAAAATCTCTTATCTGTGTGGATGAGCCAACAGAGGGAGACAAGATGATGAAACATGCCTGCTCAGTTTGTGAGATGAGCACTTCTCCATCCCATACTAAATACTTACATATGGAGTAAGTCCCAGCAGAAATATTTCACAAAAATAATTCATTACAGGGAAAAAAAAAGAGAGAGAGGAAAAAAAAAAAGGAAGGATTTAATGGTAGTGGAAGAGATGCTGAAGGTAAAAGTCAAAACTTTTTCCTTTTTTAAATAGAGAAAAATAATTGAGAAAACTTAATTGAATTTCTAAGGATTATATTAACTATGGGATTTCTATCCAGTTGTGATAAATCTCAAAGGAACTTGTGGCTGCCCTGTGAATTAATAGTTCATTTCCTTTAAGTTTTAATAAGTCACTTATATATGCCAAACTTTGTTTCTGTGCCTTAAAGAGGCACATTAAGATTAGAATGAGTTTATCTTTCTAGGACAATATTGTCCCAAATATTGAATTAGTGTGCCTAGTTTTATTTGGATTGGCTGCAATTACATTGCACTGCATCAAATGGCCCTCATGCACAGCTTTTGACCCAGAAGTATCTTCATTAATAACTCTGCTCTGAGTTGGTGTGATATTATTTACTACAGAGCGACCAGCACAAAACACAACAGACTAATCCTCTTAAGAATCAAGCTCGGTGAAATCTCAGAATTAGCCAATAAAATAGAAATTCTTCAGCTGGGGGTAGGGGAGGCATATACGCATTGGATGTGCAGGGAACAGATGGATCAGATGAGGTGGGATTTGTCCTGTGTACCTCCTGACCCTCCAGGAGTGACATACCTCCTTAAGCAGTACTTGAACTGGGAACAAGAGAGCATGAAGTGACAGTGAATGTGGAAGGTATCACGGTTATTAAAAGCAAAAAAAGAAAGAAAATATGTGGGTTTATGACACTTGGATAAATGAAGTACTTCAGCTTACACCTTGTCTCATTAGAGCCAAGTGCATGAAATCCTCACTGAAGTAATTAGCTCATTGATTTCAACAGCATGAGGACTCTCTCCACTGCATCCACTCAGCACCTTGAAGTTACAAATGCATTTAACTACTTTGCTGAACTGGTGCCTAGCAAACTATCTGAATTCTCTCGAAGCTTTGGATGTATAGATGACTAAACAAAGTTACAGATTCTTACAAAATTCGGAGGTGGATCTTTCCATCATTTGAAAAAGGGAAAGATGTGTGAGGGGGCATAAAATACCAGACAGAGGGTAAAATTCTCACAAAGAAAGGACAATCCTCTTGTGATCAGCATAATCCCCAGGCTCAGCCTTTACATCAGTCCTACTAAGTGTTAAGAAAACATTTATCTTTTGCATGACCCAACCTTATGGGAAAATCGTGCAGGCTTCCAAAACAGACCACTGCAAGTGATAAACACAAAATTATCTCTTCTTTTCACTGAAAACATATTTTCAAAGTAGTGCAGTATAAGCAAGTTAATTTCGCTGAATTCCTTATGAATGTTTGTTTTTCCCCCTCAGAGTTTTCTCTAAGCCACAGAAAGCATTTCAGTGATTTATACCTTAATGGCTCCACTTTCAGGCCAGATTCTAACAATCTTCCAAATGATGAAAACCAGATGATCCACAGGGATGTCAACAACTCAAGTTTTAGCACAAAACGCTGCTAGCCTTTTTTCTTCTGAACAACTGAACTTGCATGTGTACAAAGACTTCCAGTTTTCACTGAAAAAACTATTCTAGTTCTTATGGCTACCTATTGATATAAAAAAACCCTAAACTCTCAAAACCAATCAAACAAATGAATCCAATCCCATTAGTCCCAAACATTTCAAAGCAGTTAGACACTCCCCCAAAAAAAGAGGTGGGAGACTTGAAGTGGGAGCTATCTTTTGAGAGCTGCTGTTTGGCAAGCAAAACAGTTTTTTTCCCCATTTTGAGCTGCCTGTCACAACACAGGGTCAGAAATGAAAACACAAAGGGCCAAAGAAGAGGCACACTGTGTTTTAATTCTGGTGCTGACAAGGGTTTCCTCTCCAGCCGTCATCAAGAGCAGATAGCGCTCTGGTCATAAATCTGATCACACATTCTCTGCTGAAGGATATGAACTGGGACAATAGGCATGGAACAAAAAACAACTGAAAGTTCAAACACTTCACAAAGGTCACATTTTGAATACTAGTTTTCTCTCCAGCCGATCTTACAATGCAAATGTGGTCCTGGATCTTTTTTTAAGCTGTGGTTAATCAAACCCCTGCACAGAGAGAGAGTTGGATACCTCTCTTGTGGAGGTTTTCCTACGCTGAAGCACGGATAGCATGCTTCCACAGATGTTGAAGACCAAGGATTGAAAGGCTGAACTGTTATTCACCTCTTAGAAGAAAAGGGAAATGGTTATCAGTCTTGCCCTTACTGATGACATGCCTAAAGCCAGCTCCAAGCATTCAGCACAAGCATCTTCAGGCTCTACTGCGTGTGTTCACTCAGGAAAACTCTCCTCATCAGAAGCCACAACTCAAGCCACGTGGAAAACATAATTATTGAACCAGGCCTTTGGCGCACCTCTGGCATCGTATCAGGAGTCTCAGAGCCACAGGCATGAAATGACAACTACCAGGTAAATACAGTTTGCAGCTTTATGTATCATCCCAAAGTACTTCAGTCATGGGAATTTGTGAACATTGCGTTGATGAAGAGGAACGCAATTTTATTTTAAGCAGAGTACCATACAACTGTCATGCAGACACAGAACCAACCCCAACCCATATGCTGCTTCACATATTTACTGTGGGATGCCTGAGAGTGTCTAATTTTAATTATTTGGAATCTACAGTGAATACCAAGCCTCCTGATTTTTTTATTCACTATGAACTCCAGAGGTTACACCTCAATATTCCTAACTCTTAAAATGTTAATTTTGTCCTTTGGTGCGCTCCTCCTCCATACCCACCCTCCATCCCATATACTCGTATCAAGTGAATCAGCTTAAGGGACATTTTCTGAGGTCAGCTGCTTTTCTCAAAAGTACTACTGGTTCTAAAACACTCCACGTCAGATGCCACACTTAAATACACTACTCATGGCTTTTTCTTCGGTTGTGCAGGCTGAGGCATGCACACGATTTTTATGTTAAATGTATTCTCTGCCTCTTTTCCTCCCATTCTGTCTGCCTTCCTTCCTGGCCACATTGTGCAACCTCTAGATTTAAAACAAAACAAAAATACACCCAAAAAACTCAGCCCTTCCAACACAGATTATGGTCATGTAAATAACACCCGATATTTCAGTGGTAACTATACAGGCTGTTGTATCCTCTTTACCTCTGGTAAGACTTTTTCACCTACTCTCTTGCAAATAATCATCCACTAACTGCAATGAGATCACAGTTCTCTAAAGTTTTTACTTTTTTCCTCCAGTTACTTTTGAAGTCCTTGGAATCATGTGTTTTACATTGTTTTTCTAAACAAAAGTTGCCTTAGAATAAGTCATTCTGAAGACATTTCCCAAGAAAATTCATACACTTTACAATGTAAGGTAGCATCACTGCATCTTAACTTTCTTCTGCTTAAGCCAGTAGTCCAGTTTACTCCCCTTAAAGGCTTAAGTAGGAAAATACAGACCAATCACCAGGGCTGAGTATTTTATCAATGAGTTTTCTTAAATACTGTGGACCAAATCTGGCTGTAATTCCCTTCATTTCCCACTGAATATTCAACTGGCCCAGAAGCATTCATTTGAAAGAACAGCTGGACTTTTTGTCGTCTTTGCTCCACTATTTAACTTGGAATCTGGGTTTATTTCACATCAACTCACAGCTGCTGGTCATGAAGTGCTGTGCAAGAGCAAGGATGGCATCCAGAACCACTCCTGACAGCATGCATCTATTGGCATCTCTGCCCAGAGAGCTCTCTGTGGCTCAGAAGTTACCTATGAGCCATGATAAACACAAGGCACAACATGGAGAAGACAAAAAGAGTTGGAAATGAGCTGACAGAAAATCCACCAGGGAAAGCATGTGGGCCAGACAATTTGGGGCCTCTCAGAAGCAAATACAGAAAGTGCTGTCAGAAGCACACACTCAAATTTGTGTTCTGCAGAAGAAATCGCTTTCATACCAACTCCCACCTCTGAGGAGCACTGGGGTTTGAGGCTGGAGCTGAAGGCAACAACCAGATGTCTCCAGCTCCTCAGTCAAAGTCCTGCTGGTTTGATACTTAGGAAGATACTGTTGTGGGCAAACCTGGAGCATCCGTCACAAGAGATAACACTGCAGTTGTTGCAGTCCCTAGCCTGGTAGTGAGCTGCAGAAGCAGATGCAGCACAGAAAAACTGATAAAAGGTCAGTCACAAATGAGTCCAATTCCTTAGAAACTACCTTCTGGAGGGCAGTCTCAGTTTCTTGACTCAAAGATCTGGGATAATGCTGAAGGCTGGGAAGGATGCCTCCAAGCTTTCTTCTGGTGAGGAATGAAAAGGTGGGCAGGAGGAACAGTTTGAGCACTCAAGGATCCCTGCACCTTTCCTTCATCCTACAGATACAGCTCTGTTACGTCACACAAGTTCAAACATAAATCTGTAATTTGTCAAAAAAACCCTCAAAACAAACCATTTTTAGAAGGGCTAACTATTAAGCACTAGATGTCAAGGAAATAAACAGGAGGAAATGCATATGCATCAGAGGAAATAATGACAGGCTGTAGCTATTGAAAACTAGTAGGAAGGGAAATATAGCTGGAACATTAATGTTGTAACAACTTGCTCCAAAAGGGCATCATGAAGCAGGCACATGAGGAAGAAGGATGTATTACTTTACATAAGAGATGCTCATGGGACTACAGATGACTCAATCACAGACCTTGAATGCTTACAGATTATACCTGTAGTCCAACTAAAGATGGAGTTACTGGAACTTCTCTTACAGGCCCTGAAATTCTAATACTAGAGTGAGCTGATAACCCTGCATCTGTTCTTCATGTGTGGAAAGAAAAACAGGCTAATCAGAGATGCACACAGCCGGGAGGATGTTTGCTGAAAACCTCATCTGACTGAAGAAAAAAAATTCCCTGGTGTCCTAGAAAGATGACGATTTCCTAAAATAGAAAATTCTAAACCCCTACATGGAATAATTCAATGTTGATCTCATTTTAATGAGTGAAGAGAGTTAATTAATCACCCAAAAGCTACAAGCAACTTAAGTATCAATGAGCATGATCTAGTCACACTGATTTTGTTTTAAAATCGGTATATACATCACTGCCTGGTGTTTATAGCCTGTCTGCACAATTGCTGGCATATGGGTCTAGAAAAAGAAGAGTGAGAAGCATGAAACAAAACAGAAAATTGTTTAAAAAGAACCTACTGCATGCCAAAAGGCTTTTCCAAAACAGCAACAGAGAGTTATGCTTGTGAAATCAAAACCAACCCAGAAAAGATAAAGAACAGAAACTTCAGAAAGACATACAGATTTATAAAGAATGGACAGAGCACAGAAATTAATGGTAAACACATGAAGCACAGACAACCTCTAAAGAAGGAGAGGAGCCAAAACAACACTGAGGACTACTAATGGTGTTTAAGACAGTAAAAAGACACTTCTGAAAGCACCCACGCAGATCATGTGCATTGTTTGGTGTAGACAGTAGGATCAAAACTGGTGACACAGGAAAATAAGGATATTTAAAGGACAGCATTACATGGAACTAGCAGGACACATAATCTGTTGGATTAAAAATCATTCTTTAAAAGATTTCAATATACAGTTGTTAACAGAAAGACATAGGCAGGTAAGTAGCTAGCGGCCATTTCCCAATTCCAGGGATTGTGTCTTCTTCTAATGCAGTTTCATTGGTTTGTCATTTGAGGGTGAGGCAACATGAAACTTCTGTGTGAAAAGCTTGCACATAAAAGACCAATATAATGCCAAATAACGAAAAAGGAAGGTTATTCTTATGGATCATAGTTAAGAGTCACAATAACGTCTTCTGCAAGGGTATAAATGCAAGGTAGTAAGCCTAGCAAAGAACAGTTTGCAGGCTTAAAGCAGTAGACGTGCTTTGAAGACCATGGCTTAAAAGACTTAGAGCTGGAACAAATTGCTGAGTTTATGTCTTCTGTGATGATCACAGATAGCTGCTTCAGAATAGGTACTCACAGAAAGATAGAGGAAAAAATACTCCTGGCAAGGCTTCTGTCAAAACCCTGTGCTCAGCCCTACCAGCCATGCTTCAACAAATACTAGAGAGAGCTCAAAGGAAGGCCAAAGAATTGACCCCAGAGCAGGGCAAAGCAAAACAAAGCAAATCTTACATTTGAGGCTGACAGAGTTCACCCGTCTCAGTGATAAGGTTGAGAGCTGTCATGATGACTACTTAGGGCTACATTTCAAATTTGCAAGTAAGTTGACAGTATGATTCCAACATTCATTTCCCAGCAAAATTTCTCAGCAGTGTTAGTAAATGAACTACAGAACAGTTTACCAGGAGAGATGGTCAACTCATTAATGCCTGAAGTTTTCAAAGTGAGATTACACGCATTTAAAGAAGACACTCCCAAAACAGATTTTAGGGGGCAAAAAAATAAACTATGCTCAATCACACAAAATGTCAGCTCAGAAGAGTATAATGACTCCTGGTCTTCCAGTCTATGAATTGGAGTGCTTAACCATAAAAAATTAGAAGAATCAAATGTCTCCTTTGAGACATGTTGCGGCAAATGGCATTTTTAAGAGCCCCTCCAGTATTTAAACCCATCCAAACACACACAAACCCTTCCAGTGTGTCAAAGCCACTGGCACTCAGCTCTAATTTAATAGCTGTTTACATTTGTTAAATAAACATACAAAAGATTCTGTGTTGACCTGGTGCTGAGGGCACGGTTTGAACATTTCAGCAGTCACTCTAAAGAATTCCCTGGTCGATCCTTCCCAAAGCACAGCTCTGTCATTAGGCTGGACAAACGCCACTGATATTCACGTGGAAGTGGGAAATGAAATCCATGCACTCTATGGGATGCCTCCTTCCTATAATGTGATATCCTAGGCTATTGTGTTCATCGTATCTAACCATACATGAGCTGGAATAAGGTACTCAAAACCAGCACCTCCTTCCACACATGTAAATGGGAAAGCAATTTTGGAATGAGAAAATTAAAAAAAGAAAAAATTAAAGCAGACATTCCCTAGGTAAGCAGGAAAAAAGATTTGTTGTCATTCCCCAACAGCAATCAATTTTAAGTACATGTTTTTTTCTTTCCAAAGGAATGAAGGATTCTAGTGCTCTATTATAATTTTATTTACTTTAGTCCAGGAAGTGTCTGATCTGCTTTAAAAACTGTGGATTGATTCTGTATTAAAACACCATCACTCTGCCTACTACTTCAAAGTGCTATAAAATATGCTGAAGAGAAGGAACACTGGCATGCTCCCCAGGTACCATGGCTGAAACAAAAACTGCAAGAGAGCAGTCTTTTTAGAGAAAGCAACTATCACCTTCCCACTCACTCCTCCCAAAGCACCAAGCAGTCCGTTTGACGAGCCTCCTTTTCCTTTTCTGGTTTAGTCATGAATATAAACCAAAAATACATCACAGAACACATGTTAAAAGTTAAGGAGATTACTGGTGGGGTTGATGAAAGAGAAGGTAAGATGCCCTACCCTGAATGTGGGGTTGATGAAACAGAAAGTAAGATGCCCTATCCTGAAGAACAACAGATTCAGATTAGGCATTCTTCACTATGAGGGTGGCGAGGCAGCAGAACAGGTTACACGAGAAGCTGTGGATACCCCAACCCTGGCAGCATTCAAGGCCACGGATGGCCTTGGATGAATGGGGCTTTGAGCAACCTGGTCTAATGGAAGGTGTCCCTGCCCACGGCAGGGGGTTGGAACTGGATGAGCTTTAAGAGCCCTTCCAACCCAAATCATTCTGTGACTATGATTTTATGTTTCATTTAGGTTTGTCCTCGCTCATGAACATAATACTTAAGGGGTTTCACTTAAATTAAGCCCAAAGCCTAGAGTCAGGTTCACTAGCACGCAAACTTCTTCCTCACTGATGTATAGCTAAACTACAGCTTATGTTTTTAGTCAACAATTTACTCCTATATTTTTCTCTAGATAAGAAATATTCACAACCACCCTGTTTCACCTGCTGTGGTCTTTTTTAAGCACTGTGAAACACGCTATTCATACCACAGTGTTAAAGGGTCAGATTACCCTCACCTAGAATCTATTCAATAAATTCCAGGAAAAGCCAAAACACCACTTAATAAAACCAAACAAGTTATTAAAAAGAGAAGTGGGGTTTTACTCAAAGCAAAAGGTCTCAAATCCAAGTGGTTTGACTCAGGTAGTGTAACAAAGCATTTCAACAAACCCCACAAGATTTCTATTCACAGTCCTTTTCATCTGAAGAGCTTGAAACAAAGTTCTCACTACCTCTAAAGCTTACGCCCACAAATTATATTATTGTACACAGGCTAAATACATAACCCTCAATTTTAGCATACTTTAGCATACTTTCTGGTATGCTTCAAAAATATACATAACATGAGACTTCAGAGGAATACCAGTGTTTGTTACCAGCAAGAAAAATGACAAACCAAACCAAAACCCCAAAACCCCAAACCCTGACACTGTTTACTGCCAAAACAGAGTTTCCTGCACCCCGAGTTCAGTGCTCATGAACACAGCACATCATTCCTTTTCAAAGTGCAGATATACTTACGAAAGGACATTCCCAATGTAGGCATAATATGAACAGCAGTAGGGAGTAGTCCCATCACAGCAGTAAGCTTTGCAGTCATTATCACACTGAGCCAGACAATCTTCTGCTGAATAAAAATAACATTCATGCGGTCAAACAGCAGCAACAACAAAATGCCGTACAGCTCAGCTTTGAAGAAAATGCAATCTAACAGTTTTATACAATCACAGGACTTCACTCGAGGCACAACCTGACCCTGTAATCCTACTGGCAGCCCATTCCCACTCATTCTGCATTTCAGAGTTAGGTGCTTTGTGCATGGGTATTTTATAGCTGGCCATATCAGTTCCTTCTCATGCTTATACTTTAAAATAAAAAGCATTTTTAAACATAAAGACACCACAGATCACCTCCTTTCATTCCAGCAAGGAGCCCAGAGGGAAACCTGAGGCCAGGCTGCCTGTCTTGCTCAGCTGCAGGGTGGCAGAAGAGGCGAAGGAAGCTGCCTGGGAACTGGCTACCTCCCCGAGTCCCTGCCCAGCCCTAGCCTGGGGTGCAGGATAGAGCTGCCTGGGGCTCCCTCATCCCCTGCCAGCTGGTGGCGCTCCCCTCACTCTGCTCCGGCTCCATGGCCATGGCCAGCGTGGCACGGTGGTGCCTATCAGCCCCACTGCCGAAGGCAGTGAGTGTCCTGCCCAGCCAGGGCCGCAAACGTTTCCAGCAGGGATGCTCTGTCAGACTGAGGAACAACACACACTGTGAAACAACAGAAAGAGAGCTCTTCACAATTAAGAAATGTGGAAGAACATGTATCCTTTTATTGCTGTGAGAAGCTATTTTAAAGCTATCAGCCTCTTGTGCTGTCCCAGTTCAGTGTTTTCAAAGCTCTAAGTCAGGTAAATAACACCCTACAATCTCTGGGTACTTGACACTGCACTGTAAAAACACCCTCAGGGATCCTGTGCTTCCCAGATCTTCTTTCCCACTGCCAGGTCCTCATCTGCAGCCTGGATGAATCCAAATGGACTCCCTGCCCCACACACCACTGCCCTTGGGGACCTCTTTGGTCACACACTGCCAGAGCACAGACCTGAAAAACGAAGATGGCAAACAATGTGGAAGCACTCCTGATACTCCGTGGCTCCTGTTCCCTAGGCAGCAGATCATGCTAAGTGGTTCCCACTCTCCCATTCCCATTACTGTCTTTCATCCTTGCTGACCCAACTTTCCACGTGCTGGGATCTGGGCAACCCTGCCTCATATCAGCTGTTGACACAGTCCCGTTCCTGTCCCACCTCTGTCTGCAAGTTCCCACCTTGCACCAAGGCTCCTTTGCGCACTGACTACGCACTGAACGGCTCATGCTGCTGATCCATCCCAAAACCTTAATCCTGCTTGCTACATTTCCACAGGTCAGCCCTCTGAACCTGCTCGTGCTTGGTCTCTGCTTGAAAAGAGGCACCAAGGGTGAGGGCTGGAGAAGGCTACGCAACACATCACACAGGTCAGCTCATACAGCTGTGCCCTCAGCCTGTACCCTTGCTTTGAGGAAACTCAAAAGCACAAAACATGGAACAAGTGACCCATCAGTGGAAGAACAGTCCTTCAGTCAAGTGAACTGGGCCAGCCAGAGAGACTTTGTCTCCACAAAGAGGAGAGAGGAAGCCAGCAACCGCCATGCCCACACAGGAGACGCCCCATACCAGGGCCTTTGCACTGTTACCCCGCAGGACCCCCATGACAGCAGCTTCAGCCTGTTACACCATTACCACGTTTTCGGCACAAGCACCTACAGCTGTGCCTGCAGCATGCCCGGTAAGCACAGCTGCTGGACCAGATGTGAGGGCAGCCCCCTCCCGTGGCTCCTGCTCCCTCGCAACACCCAGCGTTACTGAGGTGTGCTCTCACCCTGGCCGGGGTGCGGGTCAGGACACCACACCGCGTCTCTCCCATAGGATAACCACTTAACCTCCCTGCAGCCCGAGAGGGACTCGCTCTCAGCACTCCCTGCCCGAGAGAGCTCTGCTGAGGCACCCCGGACAGCCCCTTCCACCTCTGCTGCCAATTCCATCTCCGGCAACCAGGAAAAGCCCCTGCGTCTGCCTTAACTCGCCGTGCTCCGGCCCTCGGAGCCCTCCCAGCGCCGCTCGCACCCTCTGCCTGCGGCTTCGCGGCTCTCCCTGCCCCACGCACCCGCCCGGGGCCGCTGACCTGCCCATATACATGGTGCAGGGGCTTTGCTTCCTATGCCCCCAGGGCTTCCCTTAGTGAGGACACCCTGGGATGC
>JANHGB010021120.1:0-37906 GCA_026283785.1 Coracopsis vasa | reverse complement strand
ATGCTGTAGTTCCTGTATTTGTTCCTCTCAAGTGGAACCTTGCATTTGGTATTAAAATTTGTCTTGGTGTAATAAATAAGGGTAACTACATGATTAAGAAGAAAATGAATGACAAACTAGCTAATAAGAACATTCATTGGTATTTTAACCTGATCAAATTTCTACCTGTGCTTGTCATCCATACCCCTATCCTAGAAGTTTTGAGAAAAATGGTGATTAAAGACATATATATGAATAAAGATTTTCTTCCTGTCTTAAAATATACATTTCTGTGTATTGTAGGTATAAACCAGCATTAATCTTAAAGAACTGCATGGCTAAAAAAGTAATTTATTTATTTATTTATATTAATAAGTGATTATAGTGTTTCTACAGCTCTTCCTATTGGTATATTTTTTTCTGAGATCCTATATGTAATTTTTTGTCAGGTCACCACAGCCTTATACCAGCTACTAGGAAGAAAATTAACTGTATCCCAGTCAAAACCAGGACACCTGTAAAAACTGGCATCCCTTCCCTCCAACATGTTGACCACACCATACGGCTTAGTGTCATTGTCCAACTTGCTGAGGATGCACTCAATCCCACTGTTCACGTCACCAACAAAGACACTGAAAAGACAATTTATCTAGTTTCCAGAAAATAATGACGTTGTGTGCCTGCTAAAAAAAGTGCCTGCTAGTATTTTGTTTCATAGTCTGCTAGAGAACACACACACACCCTGTAAATTCAGAAAGAAAAGCAAGATATAGAGCGTGTAGCTTAATTAAACTGCAGCTTAATTATTTGATGTCATGGGCAAAATACCTAGCAAAGATTCATATAGTTCAGTTCATCGTTTATTCTTTGTCTTCACCTATTTGGGAATGACAACTGCCTTCCTATTGTACCAGGTGTAGAATACACCAAATATTTTTAAAGAATGCCTTCCTCTTTGGATTCTCAAAGAATCAAGCTTCTGTAAATAAAAGATTGCAGAACCTGACATCTGCCAAAAAAGGGCGCAGGCAGTTAATTGGTTATCCTTCCTTCTCAACCACAGCTGGTACTTTGACAGCTCTCCTCTCATATCAACAAAAAAATCTGTCTGCTCCTTTGTCAAAATCCATCTGCTTTCTACTATCAGTCCTAAATACCAGTGCAACACTTTTTGATAGGTAATCTTACAACCTCCTTATCTGCATTCAAATATTGCTACCTGCTTTTTCACATATCTACTTTTGTTCTCTGACAGAATTCTCTAGACTGTGTGCCCTTCATATATGCCATCCAAATGTCCCATGCATACGCTAAAACCTATTTCCTGATAAATGAACTGTCTAAATGATCTTTGCCCGTTAAAATCCCCAAATGCGAACCAATATACTACTTATCCTAGAAGCTGCCTTGTGCTTGACTGTGAAAGAAGCAAAAAGTAGTGCCAAAGCCAAATTGTCCCAATTAGCACTAACCTTTAGGCACTGGAGACCTTGCATCTTATTGGCCAGAGAATATTATTAGTTGGCTTTCACAGTGCATGCTAATACAAGCTGAAAATTTTCTAATGTTTCTGTTCTTAGCGATACAGTAATTCAACTATGTGATACTACCTTGGGTGTTCACATCATCTCAGAACACCTAATACTGTTGAGAAGCAGATGAAACCTGTTTGTCATCTATCCTTTCAGCAATTAACCAATTTAAGTCTTTGGGGTTTTTCTTGGTTTGTTTTTTTGTTTGTTTGGTTGGTTTCTTGGGCTTGTTTTAGTTTTTGTTTTAGTTTTTTTTTGTTTTCTACATTGCTTTTGTGTCCATGAAGTAAATTTTCTAACAGTGATCAACACTGAGATTGTGCAAAAACTGATGAGGATAAAACATTATAAAGGGCTGAGTTAGAGGAAAAAAAAATAAAAACAAAACAAAACAAAAAATAATAAAAAAAACCGGGAAAAGCAATTTAAATTGTGTATACTTGCAAAGGAGAGGGAACAGCTGAACAGATGAAGGTGCTGGATAAGAAAATTAACTGCCTGGAGTACACATGCACCTTTTTAAAGATATTAATGTAGGACTTTTTAAATATATGATGAACATACCTCCGTTGGCTTTTGCTGCTTAGCAATGTAGGACATGTTGTTTACTTACCTCTTGAGCCAACAAATACAGTAAATACCAATCTTAGTCAATTTTAACCTGCTGGACAAGATGTAGCCTGTGCTAGTTCAATGACACTGACTTGTACCTTTCTTATCTTTCTTCTTTGCTGTGACAACTCCAACGATCTTTTACTTAGGCAATTGCAAAAAAATTAAAAAATATTAAAGGTTCTTGTTTTATTCTAAAAGTACTTCTTTCTGTAAAAAAATTAAAAATAGTAACTAAAAAAAGAAACAAAATGGATTATGCAAATATTAGAATTAATCTATAATTTCCTATACTATAACTAATTGTCAATACTTTATCTGCATGGAAGAATGGTAAATCAGGGGGGTAAAGTGTTTCTACATATCATTCAATCTTACTTAAAATTATAATGGTGAATTTTCATCAAACTCATGCTGCACTTACTAAAATTCATCATAAAGCATGATTTTTGTGCCAGAAGCAATTGTAAAGAAGAATTGTTGAGTTAAAAGGGCCATACACACACGCCAATGGACACACACCCAGAAAAGCAGTACATTGTGAGTGAAGAGGTATTGGGGGCTATATACATGTGGTTTACCACTGAAATGTGTTAGAATACACTGCAATGCATGTATATATACACAGCTATATAAATTCTTGGTTAATTATTTCCTTAGATATTCCTATACTAAGAGAAATCATTTGAACCTGGAGGTCAAGCACATTGCAGTGTTATGTTTTTCCATTCTAACAATAGTTCTTGTACTTTAACTGGAAATAGCAGAGTTCTTTATTGCAAGCTATATATTCAAATATATTTCTTTTTTTTTTTCTTCTGACTGTTAAGATTACAAAATAAAAACTTATTCACCATTGGAAATTATGTAACAGATATTGTATGCCAGCTTGTTATCTTCTTGCTCAAATCATTCACAATGCAACCAGTCCTAGTAACTGAAAAATTGCATGTGCCCAGAGAAAAACGTATTTTTGAATAAATGAGTGAAGTCCTTTATTGCACAGCAGATTGGTTAGTCCAGAATTTCTTTTGCACTAATTATTAAATTGTTAATAGTACTGTTTGTCATCTTAATCACATGATATTCAGTTACTGGTTTTGTAAGAATCAAGTTTAAGTATTTCTTCATTTTCTGCCTGGTAAAAGCTGGAGAGAAAGTTTAGAAAAATTAAAGACTGGCTTTGCTAGAGGGTGTGTTTCCTATTCAGTAGTGTCGTGGTTTAAACCTAGTCAGCCATAAATCAAAACCACATAGCTCGCTCTCTCACTTCCCCCCTGAGTGCCCCCCGGCTCCTGGAGGGATGGTGAGGAGAATCAAAAAGAATGCAACTCTCATGGGTTGAGATAAGAACAGTTTAGTAACTAAGGTATAGCACAAATCACTACAACTACCACCAATAATAATAATGATAAAGGAAATAACAAGGGAAGAGAATACAACAGCTCACCACCCCATCAACTGACACCCCAGCCTGACTCCCGGCAGTGATTTCTAGCCCTTCCGAGTAACTGCCAGTTCTACATCCTGGGCATGACGTGCTGTAGTGTGGAATACCTCTTTGGCTAGTTTGGGTCAGGTGTCCTGTCTCTGCTTACTCCTGGCTTCCCCTCCTCCCTGGCAGAGCATGAGGCTCAGAAAGTCCTTGGTCAGACTAAACATTACAAAGGCACAACTGAAAACATCGGTGTTATCAGCGCTGTTCCCAGGCCGAAAGTCAAAAACACAGCACTGCACCAGCTACTAAGAAAGAGCAAAATGACTGCTATTGCTGAACCCAGTACCCAGTACTTGAGAGTTTGATTTTCTTAATATGTACCTATTATCAACAATGCAAAAAGGAGCAGAAGTTATGTTCAAAGGGAATAAAGTGAATACAGTGAATAAAGACTGACCTAAAAATTGTATTATGGCTTCCTAAAAATGTGAACAATAAGACAAATGGGCAAAAGAGCATGAAAGAGAACTGGAGCTTTTTCACCATTATCTGAAAACCAAAATTACAATTTTTACTACACATGTACTTTACTATCAGCTGCCGCACAGTCTTTTTGGAGCTACATGCCAGCTCTAATCAAACCATAGAACACCAGGGATAACAGCTGGCAAATGTAACACACACTCCCTGGTTAAAGTTCATGTCATCAGCAGAGTAAAATGCATAGTGCTAAACCCTGAAGTGTGTTTAGCATTCTGCTCTTAACCCTGGAAAGCATTAAGCACATGATTTTCTTTAACCCCCTGAAACACTGGGCAGTTCCACTGAAAACACTGAGACCACTTAAGTACTTAAAAATGCAGTGGGAGCTCAGGTGGGCTGCTGGATTAGGACCAACACACTTTGCAGATCCAACCAGTAATTCACATCCTTGTGTTCAGCTGAATGCGTTTAGATCACCCAGCTCTGTACAGCGCGTGATGCAACAACCTGCAGGTACTAGTTCTGTGATGAGTGAATGATGCTACAAGTATACTAGATAAATTCACATAACATGAGTTGAATTTAGTTAGTACTAGTTCACTCAATCTTGGTTAATCCAGACTCACTGAGTAAAAGCTGCATAGTTCCATGTGCTGCCCATAGTGTCTTGTGGTTTTTGTTTGATAAATACATTCTAGCTCTCACTAATCTTATACCTAAAATAAAAAAAAATTAGAAATTGCAATTTATCCTAAAATTTTCCCCTTAATGCTCCATTCAAGCAAATGTCAGGATTGGAAAACTCATAACAAAATCTCTTTTTAAAACAGTCTCTTTAGAACATAAGACTGTTTTACATGTTTGCATTTAAGAAGTAGAAAATAAAGCTCAGCACAGCCATTTAATGGGAACAATCTTAAGGCTTGTCCACACAGGAAGTTAGGCTAAATTAGCTGAAAGGTGTGAATTTAAAGTGCATTAAGGTAAAGTGAACTACAGTCACTTTACTTCTGAATGAGAACATTCACACCAAACTTTAATGCACTTTAACTAATATACTTTAAAATCATATCTTTAGTTAATTTGTCTTAACTTCCTGTGCAAACAACTCCTCTCTAGCACTTACTGAGAGCCACAATATAGATTGATGTGGGTATATTTATAAATATGCCTATTAACCTTAAGACTCTGAGTCAATAAAATTTGGGATGTTAAGTAAAAATAAGAAATATGTCCTTGCATGAACTTCCTATGTGCAATGAGAGTGCAAAGAGTCCTAGCGTTCCTAGTGCAAACATGTCATTAATTTAGCCCAAATCTGTATAAAAGTATACTAACTACTCAGAGCCAGATAAAAAATAGGCACTTGTGTATTGTCACAGGCTGTATTAGGAACTTATTCCTAAAACAAATAAAATGTAAATAAATAGAAAAGAAAACTACATTTTATTTAGATAGAGCATGTGTATTGAGATTCACCAAGATGGGTGAATAAAGGACTTACATTTAAATTCACTTTAGAAAAAAGGAGAGGAACAAAGGCTCTAAAATTCTTTTATTTCTGAGGGAGGTCTTAAAGTCATGATTATAACGGATGCCTCAAATTATCCAGAGAAAGCAAAACAAGACTTTGCCTCAGATACCCTACAAAATCAATACTAACAGTGTTTTTCCTGCCACTGCTCAAGTTAATAAAATCTTTTCAGCAGCAGCTCTTACAGAAAGAGAACAGAGATTTACTTAACATCCCGTGCATATGTACAGAGCGACTTAGTGCTCTGAAAAACCACGGAACAATGGTCTGGCAGAAGCATCGGTGTTCAGGCTGTTGTTGTGCTCTAAAGACTAACACACCAGGCTCAGCTACCAGGAGTCTGGCTTGGGGGAAAAGAGATGCCCTTTGCCAGAGCAGGGAAAAAATCTGTTTTTCCAACTGAGCTGGCAGACCGACATTGTGTGTCCTCAGGACACAGGCAGCCCTGGATGCTGCCCCACATGTTCTCAAGGTTACATAGAAGCCTCCAAAGCAGCCTCTAGGTTCTTCATCTCACTTTGAAACAGCACACATCTAGTTCAAAAGGGAAAATGCGATAGTGCTGAGACTTTTTTTCCTGATGTCTTAGAGAGTGGCATAGTGGACCATGGAAAAGATTATCTTTAAAAAGAGGACTGCTAAAATAACAGCACTGATGGTTGTTGAAGCATAAACTTGTCATGAAACAAATATGCTGCTTAGCATACACCACCTTTTTTAGTTTATCAATGCAAAAAAAAGCTTGCCCTGATTCAAGCACTAGATGTTCTGATTGACTATGTTACAACAGAATAGAGATGAAAAGACGTCTAGCAGGTGCTATATAAATAAATATTTGCATCAGCCTTCATAAATATTTTGAAATGCTGAGTATTCCCCAGAAAGTTATTTTAGTTAACAGAATTCCATCATTTAAAAGCTTCCTTAAGTGCATTGATAGCTTTGCTCTTACAGTTTTACACAGTAACACAAACCAAGAGTATTGTATTAACACAGTGGCAGAGCTCTAGCCGCTTACAGTTCATCAGAACAGAAGAGACTGTCCTTGCTCTGGAGTGCTGGCGCTATGAACTGCACATTACAGAACACACTCAGTGATGAGAATATCCAGGTCTGTTTAGCAGCTTTTTCTGGGTGCAGACTGTTGCTTAGACAGCACATGGCCTTATGCTTTGAATCTCAGAGCCACAGTGCTCTTTTAGTTCCTCATGTTTTCTGATTTCACCTAACTGGGCAGCCCATGCTCTGTTTTGGAGCGCTCAGTACAAATACAGCCTTTGGACAAGTTTCCCATAACTCAGTATTCTGCATTTTGAGCTGTCTGAGCATTTAAATCATGGTTCATTTTCATGATGAAAGCCAGTCACAAACTTAAAGTCTCATATATAAATCAGAAAGGCTAACCATTAGGTTAAGAGTCACAGGCAAAAGCAGTAAGAATGTGTGCGGCAAAATTGAGCTATTTGTCCTATAGCCCACATTTGTGTGGTATCTTATTCCTCCCACCTCTCACTCGGTACCTTCCCTTAATTTCCAACATGCTTTCTTTGAAGCTCTTAATTCTGTTATGTGTCATAGAATAACTGCAGGAAAAGAAGCAGTTGTTGCTTTTGCCTGTATTTTCTGTTTGTGCAACAACTTTACATAGCCTAAACTTTGGTGGTCCCTTAATCTTTCTTGTGATTTCCCCCAGTTCAGGGTGTTAATATGGTTTAAGAATTCCAGCTGATCTGAAGTTTGGTTGATTTATACTCTCAGCGCTTTAGAACTGTGCTCATTGCAAGAGCATCTAAACATGCTTTTCACTAGTGTGATAAGAAAGAAACAGATCCCATCTCTGATGCTGTTTGCTATGTCCTTCTCTTCCCTTTCTTTGTAGCTTATGGAGGGGGGAAGTTAGCATTCCTCTTTGTAATTATTCCTCCCTCCATGAAGTTGACACCAGAACAGTTCTACAAGAACTGAGAAGTGGGAGCTCCTGACCCTGCTTGGCGTAGGCTTGCATCAGTGGAAGAAGGACAGTTCTCTCTTTTGCTCAGTGATGTAATCTTGATCATCCCAGATATCACATCCTAGAAACACAGAAAAACCTGAAACCAGCAAAACCATGATGAGAAAACCCACCTGAGACAGGCAGACGCGTCTAATTCAAACCATCAAGCAACGAGCTAAAACTTTAACTTCAGTGATTATGCCCGAGACGTTTAAATGGTTTTAAATTATAAGTCTAGCTGAAGTATTTTTCTAATAATAAGCCATTAATTCTGGCAGTTTCAGACTGTCTGAATCTAGGTGTATAAACTGTAGCTGCATCAATCAGTGCTGTGTGTCTGGCTATTTCAGGCATTCCTTGTTAGTGTAAAGAAAGAACAGTTTGTCCACCAAGCACAACAGCAGCTGAGATTCCTGTTGATTGATAACTAAATGTGCCGTAGTGAAAATATATTCGGATAGAGCTGAAGAAGGAGGCACAGCAAAGACGTAATGGGGGCGGAGGAAGGAGAGATGGAATTGGCCACAACAGGAAATTCCTTCTCATGAGTCTTCCAACTAGCTGACAAGATGGATTTCATTCCTGCAGGTAACAGTGCCTTTATATTTAATCTTCGACAACATCTGTAACCATGCAAATCCTTCACTACTCTATATGCAAGCTCAATTACTGTAAAATTGTTCTTGCTGTTCAAGATATTTCTCCACTGTACATTAGTGCTGTTTCACACACAAAATCCACTGATGTCAACAAAATTGGAGTGTAAAGAAAGCATATATATAAAAGGAAGTTATTTTGCCAATTGAAGAATCCTTTATTGATCACAATTTGGAAGCTGGAAATTTCTGAAGTCTAAAGTGGTTTATCAAGAGGTTTGTAGTATTTATTTCCAGAGAACCAATGATTTTGCTGTTAAAAGTTGGCAGAAGTTTCATAGATGTCACAGTGTTTAAGTTGAAGAACCTCATTTTGAAAGCCTTACATTTGTAGCTAGGAAAGGAAAATTTGCTGCTGTAAATGCCAATATCAGTGTTATGCACAGTGACAAGTAAAATTCAACTGATTTTCCAGTTTGGTGAAAACTCCAGGTTTTGGGTTCTTAGCCAAATGTCTGTCTGAACTTGTGAGCTTTGACAGTCTGAAAACAAGCTAGAAGTTTCAGAGCAACAGCTTTCTACCATTTGCAAACAGTGAAAATCTAGGCTATAAAACTTCAACAAAATTTGGTCCAGATCCTGATTTCATAGATCAAGTAAGTGAGCATCACACAGCATAGAATTTCTATTACATTAGTCTCTTTTATAAAGTCTTTTCCCCTCCTATGCAGTAAAATATTTAAGTATGCACTTCAATTTAAACAGATGTAGTCTTTCTTTCAATGACATAAAAGTATAAAGAGCAACAAATACTTATCTGAGAGGCAGAAAATCCTGCAATCAAAATGCCATACTGCTAGCTCTGTTGTAAGGCTTAGTGAGGAAGAGACTGTCACAGCTACATTTTAGGTATATGGATCAGTAGTAAATGCTTCCTTTATTGTCAAAGCAGGGAGGGAAGCATCTCAGAGTAGCTGAGAGTGGTTAAATTTGGATGTCACCTACCTCACATGAGGTGAGCCTGGGACCCCATTTTGCTGCCTAAGTGCTGCGAATACCTTCTGCAGTGAAAGTCTATTACTGTCCAAAGGACTGAACCAGGCATAGCTGGAACACTCTTTTCATCCTTAAGTACACTTTATGAAATGCAGGTTTCAGATGCAGTTAAAAAGATACTCAGAAGCCTGAGTCCTTTTTCATGTGTGGAAATTCACGCAGCCACTTCAGCACAATTAATTAATCTGATTATTTGTAGGCACGGGCTGAAATATCTTGGTCAGCTGATATCTGAAAGAGGAAGAGCTTAAAATATAGCATCAGCGGTGTGATTTTCAAATGCTTCTGTATTAATAGCCAGATTCAAAGCTCAACTTTTCAAGGGAGAAAACTGGGAAAATAATAACATTATATTAGTTTTTGCCCTGAAAAAGAGAAGGCCGGTAGGAACACTCCCCAGTCAAGACAGCTTATTTACAGATGACAGTCAAGTTTTCATTCTTATTCCAGTTCATGATTTAGTGTTTTTCTCATCTTTTTTCTTTGATGTTCTTTGGCATTATCTTCTCTAATCAGTTGTGAAAAGCACAAAATAAAATCATGTGGGAGAAGTTTATGCTCTTGAGAAATCAGCCTCCTGGAGTGGCTTCTAAATTAAGAAAATACATTTTAAGTTTCATATTCTTGTAGGCAATTTCCATGTAAACTCAAAAGATACCAATCCCCATCCCATCAAGCCACATCATTCTTGGAAAAAGAACCACAACATTCGTTTGTACAAAAGAACATGGCTGGAACAAACTAAAAATGAAAATCAGATTTATTTTTAATTCTTTATGAGTCTGTTTCGTGACCTAATGAAGGGGACACTATCCCACTCCTGGTGAACAGAGTTAACTCCAGGTTAGCTTCTCCTCCTCAACAAGAAGTGCTGCAAAGGGATTAACAGGTGATGGAGCTGGCATGATTATAGGGAGGCTCAGGTTGACACACTATGTAGAAGGTGTTATTTGTAGTAATAGTGTGGTAGCATTTATGAGTCATGGGTTAATGTCACCTGGCGGTACTGAACCCATCTATGAGCTGCCTCTTTCCCTGCTCCAGTTAAACACATGTTGCTATAGAACTTATTTAGATAACAAGATAACCAACAAATGTTGGTTGATCTGTCCTGCCTGAGGAAGAGGGGTAGAAAGATCCCTTTGTCTTTCCTTCACTCAGATGACTGGCAACAAGTCTTGTCTATTTTGTTATTTCCCTTTTTTCCAACTATCTTTATGTTTCCAATTTTCAATGAAAAGAGTTGCTTTTACTTTTGCTGGACAATTTTATTCTTACAGTATTAACTTTGTATGGTGCAGAAGCAGGCACAGGCAAATAAAATCTCTTTTGCTCCTGTTCCCTGGAGGTGATGAATCCAGATAAACCTGTGCAGCATGCACAGGCAAACACTGTAAGGTCTGTGAGGAAGACACATTTGTGATACAAGGTGTTTCCTGCCAGCCTACAAGGATCCCTGAAGACTGATGTTACTGGGTGCTCAAAGCTGTGGAGAAGCATCTCAATTTGCAAAAATATACCACTAATCCCATTGCCAAAAATCAGAGCAGGAAATGATCAATATATTTCTCTGTGTTCAAAGGGCAAGATTTTGCAAAGGAGCCTGTGAGATTTAGTTGTTGAGGTTCCCATTAAAGATTTTGGATTGTTTGACTATTATATTTTAAAATCAGAAGCAAAATAAAATTTTGAAAGGAAATGTAACACTGCTTATGAACAGATCAGATTGTAGGAGTTAAAATTAAGACCTGCTCAGGTGCCTGGCTTATATGAGCCATTTGTTGTCTTTGTATTTCTAGTTACAATGAATGCATTTAACCAAGGCAGGAAAGATATCTGTGGGGCCTTTAGGTCCCACTCCTGTATCAACACTTTGCTGAGGGACAAATGCTTCAGTGTCCTAAGACAGAATTAGATAAAAAATCCCACATTTCCCATATACAGGGGTTGCATTTCATTTTCATAGTAGTCTGCAAATAATTTTTACCACTTCTTCCTTATCAGGTCTGACCAAATATGCCACATAAAAGCTGTATCAAGCAGACTAGGAGAAACTAGGAAAAAATCATATCTCATTTTTAAACCTCCTGTACAGATCAGTCAGATGTAAACTGGGGTGGTCTGTCTGCCACCAGTGACTGTCTTACAGAGCATGAAAACAAATCCACAAAGTTGCTGACAGTCTATTATTATACTTCTATCCATACAAGTTTGGTCATGGCTTCTCCAAGGATGCATAGCTGTCCTTGTTTGAACTTGGAGATCTCAGTATCCCCTTTTATGGACTGTGTTTCCTTTGTATTCAGTCAAATGGAAACTTGGGGTTTTTTCCAGCCCTGCAGCCTGGATTGCAAGCTGGGGTTTGCTCTGCTTCTGCCTCTTTGGTTATTTCCTTTTCATTTTCCTTTGCATTTGTCTACCCAGGAAACTAATGTAAATTACACTGGGACATAAATTTACAGCATACCAATTACTTTGAAGTAATTCCTGTGTTAATCCACTCACCATACCCCAAATCCTTACAAAGTGGAATAAACTGTCTTGTACTTACTGAGTGGTCAAAGTGACCACACAGAGTTGCGGCACGTGCTAGTACACATAATCTGATGCCTTAGCTTCCTTTGCAGCATTTTTTCTATTAGTTATTAACTATTCTAGTTGACATTTCAAAAGTATATTGAGACAGGCATATTATGTGTCTGTGGTGCCTGTTTTTTTTTGCATGTTAATAATCCAGTTCTTCCTGCACAAATCTCAGAGTCCAACCTTTAAATCAAACAATGAAGTGGCTCCCAACAAGGACAGACTCCAAAGGCCACTGTTTTAAAGTACTCGTTGTTCAGAAGAGCAAGCTCTTATTGTATTAAATGTCTGCTGGACTCTCGACACTCAGAGTTCTCTCATACATAGAGAACATTGTCACACAAGTGGTGGAAGGAATTATTAGTTGCTACAGTAAGACACTGTAAGTAAGAACTTTCGAGAGCTATCCATTCCTGTTTCAGATTTAACCAAATAATAGGAAACCATTAATGGTGGATTTCACCTGTAGGCTCATGTATAAACTATTCATGTTTCATTATGCAAAGGAAATACTTTATCTGATTTACTGTACACTTCTAACCCTGAGTCTATTTTTCTTATTGTCTGCAAGAATTTCTCTAGTTACACCAGACAAATGCAGCAGCAGATCTTTGCACAAATCCAAGGTGTCTCTCTCTCCGGCCTCCCACACTTATCAACCATGGTGCACATTTTGTGTTGTAGCACTCAACTATTAACAACTGACAACACAAATTTAGTAACACTAAAAACTTCTTCCTGCTGCAAACTGAGAACTATGAACAGAAACCAGAACTTCCACAAAGGAGAAAAATTCTGGATCTTAGGAAAATTACTCTTACCCTTGCAATACGGAAGTATGAAACATAGAGTCACAGAATCAACTAGGTTGGGAAAGACTTTTAAGATCAGCAAGGAAATAAGAGAGAATGTGCTGATGGCAAAGATCTGTGGAAATCCCTAGTGTTACAGATTTTGGATTGGGAATTAGAGAATAATTAATTATTCCTGAAACAATTCAGTATTACATGAAACATGGCATGCATTTTTGTTATGGTTGTTGCATACTGGTATTACATTTCAGTTCTGGGAAGGAATACAGGTTAATAACTCCCATTGAAAAGAATATTGTTGGCAAGCCTAAGGACTCCAACCAGTTATTGTGTACCCAGTACAGCAGCCAGCATGACACATTTCTACCATAATCTGCAGTTGGTCAGCTCTAAACCATCTAATTAAAGCAATTATTCTTGACTTTAATTGTTTACTTTTATTACTATAGTATCAAGAGGCCCCTGCTGAAACTGGGGTTATATCCTCTACAAACACTTAGCAAGAGAGAATACTTCCCCTTTCAAGCTTTCAGTATAAATAAGTAAGACACAGAGGGAACAGCAAGGTGACAAGATGATAGTTACATGTAGGTTTAGTTACATGGTAGCGGAGATACAATTAGCAGCTGGCCAATGTTAGTTCCATTCCGGTGTCTTGAATGTCTTGGGTTTTATATATAATTTCAATCTGTTCTTTAAGATAAAAAATAAAGAATGGTAAAATGAAGTATGAGCTGTTACTTCAGTTACATTACTGGGAACTTGAAATTTCAGGATTTTGATCCTAAAGACCTTGTGGTTTTTAGCAGGACAGAAAAAGATCTTATCACATTCATAAATGCGGTATCTATTTAAATGAACTGATTAATTCTTCAAACATCCTTTGGAAGTTAAACTCAAAGCTTACTGAAATCAGGTAAAGACTCCCATTAAGTTCAGAGGCTTTTGGTTTATGTTCCCTTTCTGTCCCAACAAAACCCGTTTATAATATTAATTTGAAATCCCCAGATAAATGTAAAAACCCTATTTAAGGAATATAGTGGCCTAATGAACATGGAATAAACAATCTAGCCAGTTGTTGTGAAGTCTCTCACTGCTGAAACCTGGTCCTGTAAGGCAAACTTTGTGAGCAGGATGAAAGTCCCAATAAAGTTGGCTGTGCACTTTGAAAGAACTATGGTACATTACGTGTTTTATGGCTAACATGCATAAATCAATCAGTGAAAGCAGTAGTCTTTCCTAAGTCATTGATTTAAAGCAAGAAAGCCCAATCGGCACACTTATGTGTATAAATAGCTGATTTTGATGAGGTAAGACCTATGAGTAGGTGTTTGCAAGAGTAAAGTCTGAGACATACAATTTACAGAGAGTTTGCTGGGTTTACAACTAAATACACTTTATGTCAACAACTTAAATCTGACTTCTAAAACATCACCTTTTTCAATAGCAATATTAACCTCAGCAAAAGTTTTCAAAGGAAAAAAATCACACCCTGCAATGACTACACTTATTCTCCATGTACGGTTTCTCAGTATCACACTGAAGTGATACATTACTATCACCTTCTTCTCTCTACAGACTGCTGCAGGGGAGTTAGTTTTTAAACCAACAAAAATAACAGAAGTAACAAAATAGCAGAGGCAAAGAACTAATTAATATCTATAAATAATGTTTAGCTGCAAGATATGAAGGTGCATAAAGCTACATACGTATATCTCTCAGCCACGTCTACCTGCAGAGGTTCACTGTACTCTGTGACCAAGTAGCCGTGCAGACTAGGAGGAAATGGGCTGAGACATTTATACTTTTCCCATTACCATCCTCCTATAGCATCTCTTCTCTCTCAGTCCTAATTCCTTGTTTCTCGAATGATGAATCTAAATATAATCCTATTTGGCACTATAATCAGACTGTGATGACAGACAGTGCTCAGTGTAAATAATACCCCTTTCACAGCTTTACTGTTTGCATACCGTGGGTTTAAAGAAATAGCCATATAAACACAACAGCAGGTATCAGCTGGAGAAATGGTTTTGCCCTTCTGCTTTGTTCCCTTGAATAGAAAATAGCAAAGAATTACTATTGTTCAACAGGGACAATAGTGAGGTAGGATGGGAGCTGTCTGGAGCAGTGGATATCACCAAACTGCAAAGAAGCAGTGACAAAAGGAAAGAAATTTCAGTTCCTCAAACCCATCTTCCTCTCCACCCTCTTTTTCTCTTACATTGCTCAGAATCTGGTATTTTCTCCAAAACTTCATCTTTGTGTCCTCTTACGAAGTTTTAAAAATGTCCAAAACCTCATATCTGTAGCATGACATGACATAATAATACACGCTGCACCGTAAGGCAGCACATGTTGCAACTCTCAGCCTCTTATTATTATTGAAATGAAATTGAGTTACTTTTTAATGTACTGCTGCAAGGAACAATTCTTTAGCTAATATGAACTGTAGCAGTTCAACTGAATTTTGTAATGTTGAAACATGCCAAAGCAGAGGCTCTACCCTTTACCCCCGTGAACATTTGGGCTGCACGCTTTCTGTCCTAAACACTCAAAATAGATGCACATAATGAGACACAAAAGGTACTTTATATAAGAATATCCTGGAAAGCAGTGAATGTAGAGCTGTTAATCCCAAACTGATCACAATGATCAAGTTCAGATAGCATCTGTCTAAGCTTTGTAACTTTGTATTAGAAACTGGAAGACCCATTTTAAACACAACACAGACATTCACTGCTCAGTGATGTCAAATGTTCTTTGTACACAGCACTGCAGCAAAAAGCAATCAAGCAATCAGGTTATGCAGAAGGAATTATACAATGGAAGATACTTCAAAAATAATCAACATTAACTAATTAGATGTCAGGTATTTTATAATGTATCAGCCCATTTAGTTTTCAGAAGCCCCTAAAAACCATCATCTGGTTTAAAGCCCAAGTCAAACAAAGTAAAATGCTATGTTGATTATTTTTAAAGAATAACTTTCTGGCTATATATTAAATTACAATTGAATGATTACCTTCACTTGTGAGCCAAAAAATACTGTCACAAAGACAGAATCCAGTAAAAATGGCTAGTTCTTTTCCATATCCTTTTGCAATGACCACAGATCAAATTTTCCATATGTAAAATGCCCAGTGATATATACACTTTTCAAGACGTACAAATGGCTAAATGGCAATTCTAACTCAACATTAACTTCTGAACAGCTTTGGTACACTTCATTCTAATAATTTTTGAAATACATTCATAATTTTAAATATTTTTACAGAAACTTCCCAACCACTATAATCATACATTCAGTGAAATATTTCAACCTTTTTTCCTTTTCAGATGTGCACTGACTGCATACATCAGTTTCCACAACGGATTATTTTAGTCATTCAGATGTTGGACCTGAAACTGCTATCTATTTTAAGTGACATTCTGACTGATCTTTAACTTAGTTTGGCCACAAAAAAACCATTGTGTTCCAGTCTGAATATCTTACTCTCCTTTTCCAAAGGAATTTGTTACTTCCCTGGTGATGCATGATAGCTATTGTATAACCTTGCACTGCCCCAAAAAGAGACTATAGAACCCAGCCTATACAAGTAGAGATTTATGAAGTGTCAAATATTTGCTTGAGACAATTGCTGACCTCAAAGGAACATCTTCAGGAGACCAGGCATGCTGAGCGTTGCCATATGATTCACACAAGGATTAGCTTCAAACAAAAGCTGCAGCAACTTTGCATTTAGAAGAAACTTGGATTCAGGTACATCTTCTCAGCTTGACTCCATGTGAAATTTAAATCCAAAGATCATTAATTTCGGCATTGTCAGGATGCAAAAGGAAAAGGAGACATTAGCCTTAAAAGGTTTTGGAAAGGGTGTTTTAGGATCCCTCTGCAGATTTCTATCTTTCTCAGCTCACCGACTGCCTTAAGGCAGGAAACTAACCCTGAACTCAGAGCTGTTGTATATGTATTTCTGGTATGTTTCTGGGGAAGGCAAGTTTAAGCATCAACTTTAAGTTCATACTGAACTTTCAGACTTTCCTACAAAATACATTCCAAACTCAAAGTTTACTTCTACAGAAAAACCTAATCTGAATCATACAGGGATGATCCTTACACAGGCTTGACAATGACACAAGGGCAGGCTACAAGTTCAGCAAAGGACTTTTTTCAGGTCTTCTTTTTACCTTTTTTAGTTCAAAGAGAAATCTTTCTAGAGAGAGACAAATGACATGATAAACCACCGTTATTTTTTATTTTGAAGAACATGTCATTTAGTGTTTCTTACAACTGTTCCAGGCAATAGACCAGAGTCTGAAGGATGATCCTATTAATACATTTATTAAAATTCAGAATAGTTTCTGTATAGCAGAGTCTATGAACACACATTTATGTTCTTTTTCATAATGGTGCTGAAAGAGTAGAGAGAGATTCATAGAATCAGAAAATGGTTTGAGTTAAAAAGAACCTTAAAGCTCATCCAGTTCTAACCCCCTGCCACAAGCAAGGACGCCTTCCACTAGACCAGGGAAAAGAAAGAAACGATTTGGTTTCTATCCACTGAGTAGAAAAATAAGAGAAAGGAAGTATGGAAAGGCAACATCTACAAACAAAACCAGAAGTAGAATCAGTTTTTCATATGGGGAGAAAACAGCTTACAAATCCCATGACTAAAGAGTTAATAGAAGCAAGTGATTAAAAATGAGGAAATAAGGAAGTAATACCAGTTCTCCATAGGGCTGCCTGTTAAAACTATTGATTACATTCAAGTAGAGAGAAGAAACATTGATCTACATCTTCTTGTATGTATGATATTTGTGTATTTGAAATAAGCTTTGAAACAAGCTTTGAAACAAGGTTTGTTTATCCGAACTCCTTGCTGAACTCTTTCAGATGTCCCACCTACTCTTCTGCTTTAGAAGATGTATGTGCACTGCTCATTGCCATTAAGTTTTTAAGTACATCGCATTGTTATTTTTACATCTTAATTTGTGGGAAATACTTTTATTCAGTGAAATAAATCTTTGGGCTGTAACACTTTGTAGTTGTTTATTCAGTACAGTTTATACCACATCAAGTATGCCTACACATCAAGTTAACATAATGTGATCATAGCAGATTTTGTCATAAATGAGCTAGCAAGGACAGCGCTAGCAATGAAGATGTGAAAGCACTAGGTTTAGTGCAACTTAGAAACTAGAGTACTCTCGTGGGTCTTGGGAGAGTTTGTCTTCTCATCAACCTGGAACAAGCTAAACCCACTGCTGCAGTGCTTCTACAGCTGCTGTTACCTATGTCAATAGGAGCACACGTGCTACAGTAAGAATTGGTTTTGGCTCAGTGATACAACGTGACTAAGTGGAATGTCAGGACAATGACAGGTTTGGGGCACTTTGTCTACTTTCATGGTCTCCATCTATATAAGCAAAGAGCTGTGCCATTAGTCCCATGGACTAATTGGCATCTGACCTACATGAATCTCTAGCTACATTACAAAATTTGCAATGTAGACATACCCAGATGACACAAGGATAAAGACTCTATCTACTTTGCTGAACAGCAGTTACAGACTGTATAAGGTCATTAATCCTGGCTTCTTAAATCCTTTAGGCTCTCTGAAAATGCCAGACCAGTTCCAGGACTGGAAACTGCTGCATAAGAGCCATTCACAGTTCCCAGGTTTTCTGGCTTTTCTTACAAAAGATGTTGAAAAGTCTTTAAAGAAGAGGATGACCTTCATGCAATAGTAATGTATTTTAGCATTGGATCAGATGAGTGATAACAGGTTGCTAGGGGCAGTATCACACCAGATTATCACACCAGTCCTCTTTTCAGGGCTACAAGAGAAAAAGCCATGAACCATGCATAAACTAATATACGGTTTGCTTTTTAACCAGAGGTATCTTCGAGGAGTTTTACCTGCTGATCTTCTAATGAATAAACCAGATTGAAAAAAGAATTACCCCCATTATAAGCCTTGCCTTTTACTTGGTATTGAAAAATCATATAGTACATAAAAATGGTAAGATCCAGAAATTTGACCTGTATAAGATTATCCTTCTTGCTAAAAGCATGAAACTTCTCCAGCTTTTTGGCTGCCAGCCACATAAATAAGCTTCTCATAATTCTTCCTAAAAGTCAATCATCATTCATTTCTTTAACCTTTAAGACTAACATCCACTTTTTCTTCCGTTTCAGCTTAGTCTGTTTATGTGTCCTATATGTAAAGCAGCAAGAGATTGAAATAGGTATTGGTATCAGTCTAATCTGCTCCTTTTACATTAGATCTTTGCTTCCTGTTCTTTGCTTCTGAAGATGATTAGAATTCTTGTTCTTTACTCAGTTTATGGATTAAGCAATCTCTCAGCGTTACTTCCTTGTCTCCAGATTTCAGGGGAGGCTTCATTTTCTTTTGCAGCATGCTTCAAGTGCTTCATGAAAAGCACTGTGCAACTACTGCTAATAACAATTCAAACTTACTAAATCTGAAGTAACTCAAAGTGGCTCTCAGTGGTTTATTCATACCAAATCCCTACCAGCAGGCGTGGCAAAAGGACTGATGATTTTGTTCATCTGCATGAAAACAAACTCTGCCCAAAAAAGAGAGGGTCAGTGTTAAACAAGGGAAACCTCAGAACTAGACACCAAATGGGGACAGGGGAATAATCAAGAAGATCAATCTGCAACTACTTAAAACCTTTGCTGAGCCCCTGCTATGCACAGAATTTCTTCAAATATTGCAAACTACACAAACTGAGCTGTAATTAGGAATTCAAACACTGCCTACTAAATATAAAATATTTTAATCCTGTACCTTAGCTACTATCACTGGTTCATGCAGTTGTATTGTTTGAAATGGGGCATAAAAGGAGGGAAATATAACCACAGAGAGAAAAAGCGTACAATTAATTTCAATTACATTACAGTATTGCATTCATCTTTGTTCAGGCAGAGAACATTATTCAGAAAGGTGCAAACAGGGCAATTTTTCTCAATTTGAATTGGAGCCAAGAGACAAATTGTCAATTACCACTCAAAAGGGAGTATTCTGACTGTTTGAACCGGTGATCATGTAGGGAAAGCTCCGTGGTACTGGGTGCTGTACAAGAACATAGCAAGTGACATGCAGAAGGTTAGTGCTGCACAAATAGGAAGAGTAATGACAGTACATTATTGATATGACTGTGGACAGCCACTGCATGACACTTCTGCAGCTGCTCTGTGCATGCAGTTACCAATGACTGTTTTTTCCTGCAGTAATCACATTTGAAATAAGAGCAACCAAGTTGCCTGTAATGGTAAATGCAGTTCACTGCGACATTATGAGACGTGCCTCTAAGTGTGGAATAAAAGGAAGCCTGCATCCAAATGATCAGTATGCAGCACTCTTTGTCACGATATGAAATTGAGTGCTTGAATTTTAATTCAAATATGATGAAAAATTGTGACCCAAGGAACTTTGTACATTAAATTAGGAATAACTTAGGGACAAACTCATCCTTTATGCAAGTCCCCCACAAAATAACTGACTTAAAATTGGATTAATCCTCATGTCTCTTTTTAGGTAAATGACTACAAACTTACTGAGTTTACGCATTAAGGTTTTCCAACTGAGGCTGGCAAGAGCTCTGGTAATACACAATACTTTAGGGACAGCAGAGCAAGTGTTTATTTCAAGACATACAAAGATTAAATTTCATTATTCTGTAGTATGCTGGGTTTCACTGAAACACAGCTGCTACTTTACCAATGCTACAGCTATTTTGAGGGAAATAAACTGCTCTATTTCTGTTATTTATACATCAGCATACACAGTTTTTTATGCATATACATATGTTTGTACAGACACTACATGCACACATCTCTTCTGTACCAAACAGAAAACCAACTAGATCTACCGAAAAGTTAATTGAGTTAAATCTTCAATAAAAGAGCAATACTTTATCTCAGATTCTGCACACCTTATCATTAACTTCAAAAGCAAATATAACTTTGACAAGCAATATGGTATATTTCTACAGTATTTTACAGTCCTTTCAAGATCCTTATGGCATATCACCTCCATTCAGTGGATGAGGAAGGAAAGCAGAGAGGTGAGATGTTCAGGGATATGGAGGAAGTCAGTAACATACTAAGGACTAGAACACAGTTGTGCTAATGTTTCCAAACCCTGAAATGCTAAATGCAGACAAACAATCCTAGCAATAATCAAGGTAATCATCACATTAGTACCCCTGTTTCAAACATACATGCCAACTGGAAAGTGCTGGACACTTCTGGTTGCCAGCCAGTAAACTTTCCCCCTCCTCAGCGTGAACTCTGATCCTGTGCCAGTTCACTTACCCATGCTTATCATTTTGCTGTCTGATGAGCGCAGAACAATTGCCTTTGGAGCACTGGTTAGCCAGAGCCGGAAGAACCGTTTGCCTCCAGCCCAGCTGTCGGAGTCTCCATGCAAGATGCTGTGCAAAATGTTGAGTTAAAAGAAAACACGAGTAGGGGGAAAAGAGAGCTCTCTGAGAACCTCCACATGGTTCCTGTTGCTAAGGGAACCACTCCCTTTGTCTGCATAGGTTAGGAATGGCTGCTTCGTTTGGAGTCTGTCTCTTAAGTACCGCAAACAGCACAACAATTTCAGGAAGAAAAAAAGCCAACCCTCCAGAATATCTTATACCAAAGAAACACTGAACTGCCTCATAATTCTTACATTAAATCCAACTATTAATAGTTGATTTCGATGACTCCAAGGAGACTGTAGAACTCATCTGTGCCATCTGATGGGATGATAGACCACTGCACACAGTTTAATCAGCTTTTGGGATCAAGGTAGCTGATTACAGAAATCTTGATCCATCTTGATCAAGAAACCAGATCCAATTTACTACATCAAATGGAGAGAGAATAATAGCAAGAAATACAGGCTTTCAACAGGTACTCATGTCTGACTATGGAAGAGAGATACCTTTACTTCCAGAGGCTCCTGTAAAAAACCAAGCCTGAATTGCTGGCTCTGTGCTCTGTGGCTGCTCTCCCCTGCTGCCTCTTGTGCCCCAGGCCCAGCACTGCACTGGCCATGTTCCTGAACCCCCAAATATTGGAGAATTCTACATTCCACAGAGGCCAGTTGGTCTCAGTCCAATTCAGCATATGGAGTTACGAATTCCTGCTTGTTATCTTTGTCCATCCCTGGGTTTAAGGAATATACCAGGATGTGTATTTTGGATATGGGTGGTTTCACTGTAAATCTGAGGTCCTACAACATGAAGAGCTTATAGAAATTGTCATGGAGGTTAGTATATTGGGAACAGAAACACCTTGAGTCTAGCCTCTTCATGCAACCTTTTTGTTTGCTTTCTTTTTTTCAATTTGTTTGCATTAAGAACACCAGCCTCATTATGCAAAACATGCATTGCACAACAGTGTCATCTCCCACTGTCTCTTTCAGGTGACACCAAAATTGCCATCCCAAAATACAATGAGTGTATTTTATCCTATGGAATTATACGTTCCAATATCTTAAGATTATGAGGTAGAAATGGTCAAAGGCTTGGATCCAGATCCAAACTTTCAAGTACAGACTTATCTGAGTCCCTTAACAAATCCAGAGAACAATCAGAAAAATATAGTACATTATGTCAGGATGAACAGGCAAAAGTTCAGGATCTCAGATGATGCACTTCTGTATGGAAATCAGATTTTTCTCATTCCACCAGAGAGCAGCTGCGAGTGCCTGCAACAGTGGAGAGAGGTCAGACCTAGTTCAGGCTTACAGTAAGTAAAGAGCGGAGCTCCACTTCAAGCAAGGAAGTTGCTGTGGAAGGTCAGTGCCAGTGTTCCTCTATTTTCCAGAGGGCTGAGTTGATATTTTTTCCCCTCAGTCAGACTGCTGCTCTTAGAGAACACTAAGTCAGATAACAGTATAAGATGTCTTTGCTTACACACCACAGTCCAGCATTGATTCTTTGACATAAAGACCTGAAGAATTCAGCTGTCACTTCATTGCACATGTTGAATTGTATTTGCAGCATGATATGCCTTCCACCCCCCCTCTCCCTTCTTCCTCTCACCCCAGTGAGTCAAATAAAGCAGTCAAGATTGCTTTGTAGAGAGGCCCTTCTGCTCTCCTTTACAAAAAGATTAGGAGATTCGAGAGGGCAACACTTGAGTTCGATTTAGGGACATTAGAAAGCAGCTGGTGACATGCAGGTTTCTGTTGCATCATTTTTAGCAAGGAACAATTAATAGCAAACCAATTAAAAAAGCTTGTGATTTTATTCCTTAATTTCCTTTCACAGGATTGATTTGAATTTCCCAATCCTGCTGTTTGTGTTTGTATACACACACATCCCATTTCCTCCTCCTCATGGATAGACTGATGTCAAGGTAAACGCAACCGAAGGATCTTGCCATTCTGTGCAGCCACAGTGAGGAAGACAACAGCTTTTAAGACAATTCTGAAATAAATTCTTTACTTACTTTCTTCTGCTGCTTGCAGCCCATGGAGACTTCTTCAGCACTATCGCAATGAAAGGGCAAACCCATGTACATTTAGTACATTCAAAGTTAGCTCCCAGCATAATAAAAATCTTCAACACCCTAAATTAATGCTCAGTGACTCTAACTGCATTTTATGTAAGCCGGCTGCAAGTATTTGTGTACATAATGCTATCATTAATACAGAAGTATTTTGCTGATCATTCCCATTTTATCACTTCAGAATGTAAAGACATTGAGAGCAATTTCAGATCACATTACAGTTTTATAAAAGAGCCAGGGGCAGCATCAATGCAGCCTCCTGCTCTACCACACATTGTTCCCCACAAAAAAAGAACAAATAATGTTTTTTCCCTTATCTTGAATAACAAAGATGTTCTTTCTATTCTAAAACAGAAATTTTAGTATCTTCTACAGGGCATTTGATATTTTCCTATTATTCCAAAAGCAACATATTTTTGACAGGCAGGCAGCGAGGCTCAGGCTTAATATCACAACACCAATTTACACTGAAGTGGAGTTCTAGTCAGGAGCCTTTCTTGGTAAGTAAGAAATAGTAAGAACTTTATCTAGTACTATAAATCCCAGCTTCTCAAAAGCTCCATTGAAAAATTAACTGCTTCAAGTACTGATCTCCTAAAGAGTTTGACTTTGTTATGCTAATCCAAGGTATTAAGAATAATCAGAAAAGGAATTCATTACTGGCTACTTGAATCAACTGCTTTTTGTCTCCAATGTGAACACATCCCCCCAGTCAGAAATTACCTAACACAGTGTGATTGAAGTTTATTTATTTACTTACATATAATAAGCGACTGAGCAGCTCGCAGTGCATGAAGTGAAGCTATGGAAAAGTACATTACAGAGCTCCTGCTTCAGGGACCTCTCAGTCAGAATTTCAATATATGTGCCTATTTTCTGTTTATTATTCAGCCAAAAACATTGAAACTCTCTATCCCCTCAGTCCACAGACTAAACCTTAGTGACCAAGAAAAGCTTGTCTGTCCTATATAAGATGGCTTCAGAGGAATTTTTAAAACAAATATTTAAAAACTCTAAAAATATCATCTTTTGTTAAGGGTAAGTGTGTAAACACCTTACCTGTTACAAATATAGACCTTATTATGGAATGGAAAAGAGAAGCAGATGGAGCTCTTGATAGCCTCAATGACAATAGTGCAACATGCATCTGCACAGGAACCAGTATTTTCCTCATAAGGAAAATTTTTCATATTCCCCACTTTTTTTTTTTTTTCAGTTGCAACTTGGAATTAAAATTCCGACATGAGAAATTTTCCATAGGAGGGTCATATTTAAAAGACCCTCTATGTAAAAAACCTCTACTTTGAATGAACTGACATGGATTTAAATGACCTGTGAGAGTATGTGTATGGTTGTATGTGCATGTATAAGGTTTCTTGTCCACTTTCGTGAGCCCAGACTCCCATCCTTTGTGGCAGTCTGCCAAACAAGCCAAGAACGTGAAGAAACTTGACTTTCTGGCACCATTCCACATGAGATGCCGGGGAGCTGAGAGCTGGGAAAAGCGGGTGAGCTGGCAGGAAACCAAACACATTTCCATCAAAAATTTCATTGGAATAGACATTTTCATGCAATGTGTTAGGTTTTGGTGAACCAGCATTAGCTGAGAGAAAAATGTTCCACTGGAAAATTTCCAACTTGCCCTAGTGCTAAGATCTTGACACTTGGACCTCCTATTTTTCATTCTACTGAAAAATGGATTTCTATTTCCCAGTGGTCATGCACAGAGGTAGAATATATTTTATTGTACTACTGATTGTCTAAAATTATTTGTCCTGTTACTGAAAAAGAAGCTTTATTTTGGCTGTTCTCTCAAGCCTGCATGCTTTTTTGCAGCCCTCCCACCCTGCAGTGCCTTTCATCTGCATGGATCGCAACATGGAGTGTCAGCAGAAGAGGGACTCAGTGGTGAGAGAGCTAGTTTGTACTCAGAGGCAGATTATAATATCCATCTTGGAACAAGAACTCTGCATGAATTCAGGAGGGGAAACAGTACATCTCCACCTTGCAGTATTACTAAAATTAATATATAGGGATTATAATAATGGACCCTAACAGTTCTGGAAAATGTATAAAATAACTTCAACTGCTTCAGCTGCAGAAATCTCTTAAAAATAAAGTATCCTGAGCAAAGATGTCATGAAGTTGTGGCAGAAATCAGAAGAAGAGAAGGCTACAGCACTGGATGAACAGTCAACCATGTATTAGCTGCACATACAACACACCCACACAGACTTCAAATATTTGATTTCACAGATTCTTTAAGGTGAAACTGCATACGAAAGCTTAATTTAGCCCACGTGTTCCACCATTCCTTTTAATTATTGTATTTACTTAGTTAAATCTGCTGATTCCCTCTCCACTTTATTATTCCCCAAATCAGAAGCTGAAGGCCCTGGTGTGTCCATATGGTCTTCTGCAGGATTTTCTTCCCCAGATTTTCTCCTTTGTCTGAAATATAATTCCAGCTAACAATAGTTACTGTCTCCTCTACAAGCCTTGCTTCAGATATCCATGGATCATTATGGACACCAACCAATTATTCCAGCATGGCCTTTCTGCAAATCTGTTTATTTTTCCATTTCCTCAAGGTAGCAAGTTGAACATGAGCGAGCTTCTGTACATGAATTAATAATAGAAGAAAAGCCAAAACACTAAGCTCTGCTCTCAGGTACACAGAATTTTTTCAGTTCAATCTCATGTTTCTGTGGGAATACTTCATTGATCCTACTTCAAACACTCAAACTGTATTCAGCAGGCAGGAGTAGCGTATCATTACCAAAATACTAGATCATGTAAAAAACCCAGTCATGTATTGAACAGAGTTCTTAAAACAAGGGAGGGTCAGACAAGAGGTGCAATGCCTGCTTCAGTAAAGAGGCTTTGAGAGTCAGGATGGTGCAGGCATTGCAAAAACTGGAAAGTGACACCTGGATGCCACTTCAACTAGTGAAAAGGATGGTTAATGTAGTGCTTACTACTGCCTAGTAATAGGGAGAAAAGTATATCTGTAGCTAGCAAAATTCCAGGGATGTTCCTGGATATTTCTCAAGTCCAGCTAACAGCCTACACAGAAAAGAGCTGCTTACTTGAGCAGTTCCATTCTGCTGCTTATAATTGGTCTTCAGAAACTTTTGTATAGTTAATTTTCTGCTTCTATTATACTTGGGAAATATCTGTTTGCTCCATCTGCATTTAGGATAGTTTTATTTTGCTGCAGAAACAGTTCTAGTTACTCAATGAAGTAAAAGTGACAGGGTGTTAGGAAACCAATCACAGATAGCAATGGATGGCACTAAGAAAATAATACTTTCTGAGTTCATTCTTAAGAACTAACAGCAGAAACAACTATATGAGCCCTTGGCTAAACCACCAGTTGTCTGTTAATTCATGTTTTGTCTTCTTTTTCTTTCTCCAAGTAGGCTTGCAGCAAAATGCTTATGGGGGAAATAAATAGCTTTTGCACTGAGGTTGGACAGAATCCTGGTCTATAACTAGGACACAAATTTTCTATGAAAGTAGCTGATTATAACCATACTACTTCAGGAATTTTGCAATCTGTCTTTGCAATAGCACTTCATAAGGAGGTAAAACCATGTAATGTTTTAAAAAACATTAAAGTTTTTGTAAGTAAGTGCTTGGCAGGTAATTTTAGAATGAAATTCTGTCATTTTTCTATTCAGACCAAATTATTCTACTGGTGCATATGTACAGTAAGGTTTCTTAAAACCTAAATAGTATTTTAGAATTTAACATCTAGTTAAACTTAACACGTAAGATTCAATAAAGGTTCATCTTAATCAAGCTGCACATGTGAAATTTCTGAGCTTATTTGAAAACTTGAACCAAATGCAGCTTTGTCACTGATGGGATACTGCAAATTTGGACAGTTTCTGCATGCTTAGGTTTCGTACCTGCCTCTCAGAACACTTATTCATATTATGCCCCATTCAGGAAGTGATCTCACTGGAAAATCTGAGCAAACAGTAGGACAGAAGTTCCAGACTCAAAAAGCTAAAGAATGTTCTTTTCTCCCCCTTCGTCTTCTTTTAAATGAATTTAGTGCTTGTGAAAAAAATTACATTGACAACCCTGAAGACCAAGGGTTACTGTGTGTGCATAAGAACACAGCCATTCCCAGAGCCCTGGCTTCACTCTGATGTACGTTCAATCTGAGTTGCAAGTTTAACTTATCATCTTGAGAATCAATAGGACTTCACTCAAAGGCAGTGAAGAAATAAAGCACAGATTTCTTAAGCCTGAGGCTAAATATCTATATAATCATATAGACAGTTTATTAATGCAGTAAGTAATCACCTAAGCTTTTAAGTTCTCAGAAACTGAACAACCCATTCTCAACTGAGTAATTCTTACTACTTGTATGGTAGAAGTATTCATCAGTCACTAGTGCTCTCAACTTGGAGCAAGGGCATCAACTTTGAACTAAAGCAGCATTAAACATATCCCTATAGAATTGCTGTCTTGCTTTTTGCTACTAATAATGAAATAAGTATTAGTGAAATAACAAAATATCAGTCAATCTTTTGCTTTTTAGAGTAGACAAAACCCCAACCCTAGACATATTACAGAAAGTCTAAAGGAAGCCTAAGGCAGAGTTAATTCAGCTTCACGCCTCCATTTTACCTTCCAGAAATCCCCATTTCAAGTAGTGGTCCATATTTCTGGAGTGTGCACCTTCTTTCCTCATGTACAATTGACAAAATTTGCTCCACTGAGGAAGATATTTTCCTGTCCACTGCTGGTCCCTAGAAATCTTGGTATACTCATATTAATCATGGAAGTCTTCTAAATCTTAATTATGCTCATTATTTTCTATTTTAAATTCTTAATTCTGCTCCTTCCAACTGTAAATTTAAGCAGTATTCATACCAATCCCTTGCAAAAGAAACAGAATAATTGTTTGCAATTTTTTAAAGAGCAAGTTTGGCCATAAGAGACACTGGCAGAACTGAAGAAGGAAAAGCACTAAAGGAGAACAAAGGAATGAAAACAACCAAAGGAATGGAACACTCAAAGAGGGCAGGACCAATTAATTTCCAATTAATTTCTTACCACAGCAAAATAGAATGTATTCTATGCCTGCTGAAAGTAATGTGAGTCTATCAAAGAAAGTCTTTGCACAGAATTAGGAAAGCACAAATCAGACCTGTGGATATATGTTAGTCATTATCCCAAAATGTAGTTAAATGATTTCAGCAAGTGTTCGCTGCCTCCACTTGACAATGATGTGCATCTTACACTTCCCCTGACAAGAGATGACTTCGGATTTGTTCTCTCTGCTGTTAATTTCTGCTCTTTATAAATACAGATTTAGAAAGTTATGCCACCCACTTGCAGCAAATTTAAATTTCTAAACAACAGCAAAGTTCAGTGATAGCATCATTAGTGAAACTGCTGGAGTGTATTTAATTATTACAAAGAGCAAGTCTCTCATGCTATATTTAAGTTTAAACATAGATATAGGCACACAGAGATATTCAGACTAAATTTACTGTACTATACCTGATTTCACTATACCTATTTTCTGTGCTATTACTGAGAGCATTTCCAATGTACCTATCTGTTGTGATACCTCTGGATATCATTATTATGTTCCTTCATGCCCTTCAGTGAGACTGACTCACTTCCATCTCTTCTATTGCTATGAAGAAGTAAACAGTAGCTACAAAGTTGTCAATACATTGGATTTCTTTTTCTCCTGTATGTGTTTAATCCCTTGATCTATATACCTGAGACAGCTTGTTCTATCATCCAGGTCCCATCATATCTTACAGGAACTCTTTGATAATTTATACCTGGCTCTTGTGTTCTTTTTACTTTGATTAAGCCAGATGAAGAACAAAATAAAATTACTATATTTAATCCAACAGTTATGACAAATTCCTCAAAAGTAGCAGTTTCAGAGAAGCAGGCTGTGGGTGTCACCCAGCACACACAGGTAACACTTCTTTCTGGGTCTCATAAAAGCCAAAAGCACTCCTAAAATTGAACTTCACCCACTCGAATCAAAATGCCACTCAACTGCTGATTGAAATATCCTTCATTCAAATCAGAGTGAGTGCCTTTAATGGCTACCCAAATGGCTGTCAAATTAAATAAGAAACAAAATGCAAATAAATTAGCATTCCTAGCTACTGATACACTATAAATATTTATGAGGAAAAAAAGATGCTGTAATTTCAAATGATACCACAGGCCTATTTTGTACAAACAGTTAAAACAGTTATACATGCAATACTGTACTTTGCAATTTTTTTTCCATTTCACATCACCATAATCACCTAATAAATATTTAAATGGACCCATTTGCTGTAACTATAAAAGAACCGTGTAAACTTGTTGTCATCTAGACACATAAGCCGCAGTGGAGTCAATGAATTTCAACAGTCACTTAATATTGCAAGCCACAAGCTACCTTAAACCTGCCAGCAACTGTCTGCCAGGAAGCTACTGTAGCACCACGGCTACCTCCTCCAGCCCAGGACACGAGATTCATTATGAATGCTTGCATTGCTACTCTAATTAGGCCTGGGAGAGGTTTAACAACCATGCTACAGTCTTGCTGCTGACAAATATAAAAATAAAGCCTTGTTCAAATTAGCAATGTGAAGTGAGAAGGCCTAGAAGCAGCAACTGTCTGACCAGTAGTGAAACAGTTCTAATCTATAGTGAGGTTATTTTGCTTCATAAACTGCTAGTATGTTACCTGCAGGAGGTCTCCCTGTAAAATGAATTATAGTAAGCTATATGTGATAATTAACCGTGCATTAGCAAATATCTTGAAACAGGGGGGCTCTGTTTTCTCTGTATTTTGACTAATAAAAGCATGAATTTGTTCAACAAATGATCATTTAGGTTGTGGAATGCTAAGCATATTGGAAGAACACAGTAAGCAATAGAATATTGTAGGTGGACTAACAGTTTCCTTACAAAAACAGGCTGTTTAATAGGCTGGCTCCATACTACGTTATTCACAGTACTAAAAACCACAGTGTTGGGAAGACAAATACAATATACATTTAAAATAATATAAACCTTGTACTCCTATTTACTTTAAAAATGCCATGGATGTGACAATAAAAAAAAAATCCATAAGCAAACGTTTATTTCAGAAGGACAAAATCCCAAATGACTCTTTCCAGTATGTAAACAGATAGTGAGGCAATTGGTATGGTCATCTTCTCGAGAGGGGAAAAAATGCAGCTGGGTTTAAAATAGTCCACATCAGATGAACGTGAAGCAAGGCAAAAACGAGAAAGATTATATTCATTTATTATGCATACCGCTTATCACAATAAAAATAAAGTGGTGCCATAATTTATTTTAGCTTCATTTACATCTTATGAAAACATCTTTAACTGTGACACTTTATGGAACTGTGACTGTACCAGCCATATGCTTGGCTCTGAACCAGGGGTCAGAGCCACTTCAGCGTATACAGGTTGACATTCTGTACCTCTTTATTCATACTACAACGACTGGAGCTCAAGCTTCCAAACATCACAAGCTGCAACTCATTTAACTACAAGTAATCTATCAGCTCTAACCAGACTCCATGGAGTAATTACTAATTCTAGGATTTGGTGTTATCATGAGAAGATACGTGGCCCTGGTGTAACAGGATGAACCACAAGCAAAAGAGAAATTAATGAACAGTGATGTTGCAGTTTATAAATATCAGCATTCAGAAGTCTCTCAAAAGCTTTAAAACATCAGAAGTGTTCTATAACTAAATTTAAGATAAAGCCAAGATCAGAATACACGTCCCAGTGTATCTTTCCTTTTCCTTCACCCCCCCGTCCCAGCTCTCATCTGCCCTGTAACAAACAGCACATCTGAAGTGCTAGATCTTTCCCTTCAGCATGCTGGCTCTATTTCACTTGAGTAGAGGGTATCTGCACAATACCTCCTGATTGCTGAGGCACGGAGTTATCAGAAAGATGCCAGAATTATGAACATGTAGCAGACATTCACTCTTAAAGTAAGATAGTATATTCAGAAAGTTGGTACCTGGGGAAAACTGAAAGGGTGTGACTTGAGCCTCCTGTGATACACAGTCAAGAGCAAGAATGCTCTCATCGGCATTTCTTTCTCACAGTCTTCCTTTTGAGCATCCATTTGATTCAGCCAAAGGATACTGATTTGGTATTTACTTTCCAGTATCTACAGAAATACTATTTTTTGGCAGCTAGTAGATGCATATATATATATCTCATGTACATGAAATGTTTTCTTATGGTTAAATTATTGTTGCCATCAAATTTCAAAAGATGGCTCCACAAGTCATTATTTAGAAAGCATACAGAAAGAAAATAGGCGTAATTCTTACGAAAATAATATATAACATTAGAAAGTTACCACAATGAATGGCAAGCACATATCTTGAATGTTTTTTTGTTTTTTTTTTTTTTCCACAAGGCTACAGGTTATTTTTCCTATCTATACCACAGAAAGATAAGAAACTATAAAACCTGACTTGCATTCCTCCAAGAGAGCACACAGGTTTTGTCTCAAATTCATCACTGCCAATCAGCTGGAAAAATAGGATGAGTTTAAAATCTGTTTTTTCCTAAATCTGCATCATAAACGTGTTTATTTATGCCCAAGAGCAATTTAAGTGTATAATTTATTATTTTTTTATAGTTCTTCCTCTCAACAACATGATTTTTCTCTACAATAAGGGTATCAGATGATTTGAACCATCACAATTTGAGAGTGGCCACATGGATTCAAACCAATGCAGTTAATAAAGTTTAAAAATCCAGTAAAAACACTTTTAAAATTTTATTTTCAAAACCAAAAGCAACCCCCTGAAAGTTGTTTTCATCATTGCACCAACCTTCAGTTTTCTAAGGTAAATGAAACTTAGAAAGTAGTGTGCTGTATTTTCTCTGTTGAATTATATTTATAGACTTTCAGGCAGAGGGTAAGATTGCCCCCTTTTGGAATTTTTAAGTGTAACAGTCCAAATAAGGAGTTAGGTGCAAAGCATTCCTAAACCCTACTCAAGATATACATCCCATCAAGGATCACTTGTGCTTCATATTGTTGAGTTCTACTGTTATTATATATGTGGCTTCACATTCTTTATTAAAGCAATAGGCATGAAAGAATTCAACTGCTCTTGCCAGCAACCACAAAAGCACAGTATCTATAGGCAGATAAAGGTAAACATATGGAACCTTCCAAAGAATGCTGTAGTAAAGGTGGAACATATGACTGCATTCTCCCCTTCTCTGCTCTGTAGGACAGACTTCACAAACAGTAATCTGTAAGTACAGTGTACCATAAAGTAGCATTGTCTGATAAAAACAAGGACTCCTCACTGACCTGACCAGGATTGTGCAATCAGGAGTTAGTTGTTATAGAGGGAAAATAGGAACTCTGATATGGCTTTAAGGAAACAGAGAAGCCACTGGATGTCTTTTAATAGTATTATTGCTCTTTAGGTGGAAAAAATGCACGTAATTAAAGTTATTTTTATGTTATTTCAGGACTAAGTCTGGAGCCTCAATCCTCTTGAGATGCACTGAAACACCTGCTGTACCCATCCCTTCTGCTGTTGTCTCAAGACCAGCAAGTAATCCCATGTAAACAATTTCTGGTTTATGTACTGACATTTTTCTCTCTCAATTGTTTTCAGCAGTGTCTGCTCCATCCTTTTCAGCATGTGTGTTCTTAAGGTTCAGTGGACAAGACTACCCTTGAACCTCTCCAGGTATATTTTTAGCTATATTAATGAAGGCTAGTTTTATTCAAGAGCTTCAGCCTACGTAACTGAACAAACATTTAGGCAAATGTTTAGGAGTAAGCTCATTAACAGTCACTGTTTTCAAGGCTAGAGTAATAATTATTTCCCAGGAATTATACATGTAAAGCTCTTTCAATTAGCAAAGCCCACTCATTTTCATAGAAACCTCGTGGCCCAGAATTGGTAAAGAGTTTAACCTGAATAAGTATATTGGTATGGTTTAAGCTAGAAATAGTTTCTCAAGTGGTTCAATGGCCATATGACAAGAAGAAACATGGAGACCAGTTGATAGACTGACATAAACCAGCAACAAAATAGAAATCAGAGAGTATTATGGGGGCTACACTGATCTGTCTCATCATAGCTGAAACAAGACATCTGTTCAAGCAAACTAAGAAGAGCAGACAGGCAGTACACCACAGCAGACACACAGGAAAACAGAATATTTATGCTGTGCAATTCTGCTGAAGAACTCATTGCTTAAACCCTGAATGCAATGTTAAGTAACACCATGACATTCACCTGTCTCACTCCCAAGCTCTAAGGAATATAATATTTTGTTTTCCATCTTACTTTAATCAAAATTCTAACAGCAAAGGCTATTGGCTTTTGATAATTTAAGTATAGTTCAGTGAACTAAACTGAGATTAGACAGTAATACTGGTTTACAGGGAACAGTTATGATATTATACCCTGAGCACAATGCCGTGGAGCAGCGCTCATGTGGATGTTATGAAAACATCACTGTGCAAAATAACTTCAATGCAGGTGCATCAGCAATAGGACACATCACTTACAGTTAAGTTTTTAAAAATTAAAAAAGACATCAGTAACATTTTTTCCTGTAATTTATACTGCAATATTCTTAATCTCTTAGATATAAGCTTTAAAGAATGTGATGAAAGTGATCCTTATCACTTCCATATGCTTTCTCTTTGTGTTACAGTACATAGATTATCACAACATTGAAGATAAGGTATTGTAAATTCCTGTTTTCATAAAAAAGCTGAAGTCCCAGCTTTACTGACTAAAACTCAGAGCAAAAATCACCATTACACAAAAAGCACCAAGTGTAACAAGATGAACCGCAATGTAACTTTCCAGACTGTTTGCCCAAGTTGTTTAATGCCCTGTGTGTTTCTGTTGAGGGAAAGTGAGAGCTTAAGTTGAATTATGCCTTTGCTGCTCTCGAAATACTTTAAACAGTCATATAAACTGCAGCCAGTGTGTCATGCATTCCAATACAGAATATAAGAATCTATGTATTTAGTGTCACTGTAAGACTTTTACCTAGAGTTTTCCCTCCAGTGCCATGAAGTTGATCATGAGGAAGGAATGCACTCTAATCATGCTCATTACCTTACTAAATGTGACTTCTAAAGAGATCACTTCATGTGTCCTCAAGGATGCTGAAAAGTTATTAAGAGAAACGCTTGGTTTCCTTTACTGACACATTCATTGGACCAAAAGGCTGTCATTAATCTGTAGCTATCTTGATATCTATATATGGAAGAGGAATACTCCAGCAAGACATACATTCTCTATTTAATAACCACATTTTTTATTTTATAGTCACTAAAAATACTCTACAAGGATAAGGATAGAAGCAGGAGAAAATCCACTTACCCTTTCAGAAAATTTAAATATGGACTTTATAGGGCATACTTTTTTTACACATAAAAGGCATGAACCAGTGCTCTGGATCTCTCTACTTAATTCCTTGATTTATTTTACCTCTTTGCCATTAAGGAAGGACACTAAGGAGCACTGCCAACTGATACATAGTTTTGCTTCTGATTTTAAAAATGCTTAAAAAAAGTGTTAGAGGCAATAAACTTTTCAGCTGCTTTCTTAAGCTTAGAAAAAAACTCTTATGGGTGTACTATGGCTCAGAAATTTTTAGCATGTCCTCATCTCTGTCATGTTTTGATACAGATTCTTCTGATTCTGTCACCACATCCCTTATGGTCTCAACAGAGACAAAGTCTTAATTAAGTTAATACACCAAAGCTTGAGTGGAAGGTTGGCCAAACATCCCCACTTTCTGCTGCCATCAGGCCTTCTCTACTAATTCTTCACTGTGATCTACATGAGAAACAGGTTCTACCTGCTTATAGGTAAGTTCTAATGAACTGTGCTCTTCATTCTCTTTCCACATTCTCAGGAAGGGTGGAGGCATCATACTTGAAACAAACCCAGCATCACTGCATAGGAGTTGTTCCAATAACAGTGGTATTTGTAGGACAGGTAGGAATTCTGTTTGCTTAGATGGTAAAACTCTCCATCATTAGCAAATCTACTATGGAACCTTACTGAAGCATGTGACTGGGTTGATACAATGCAACGGAATCTGAGTATTCTTAACAGAGAACTATTTGAAAATACTTGAAAGACTCTTTGTGAGTGTAGGAGAGAATGCTTATTATGTGCTTCCATAATCACATACTTCATCCAAATTAGAATCTATTGTGTAAATCCCCAAGCAATCTATGAGTTCTCTAAAGTAATTCCCACACTCCACAATTGTTCTTCAGGCAACTAAAATGCCATGTAGCACAGAAACAGCTGTAGGCTGCAGAATGTTTTCATCTGACTTACTGGTGAGTTTCCACTCTGCTTTTTTCAAAGTTCAAGACAGAGGATAGACTACTGGGCTCACAAATGCAGCCAGATGTTGAACACTGTTGTAAGAGATATATTAAAAAGATTCAAAGCAATGTCTTTCATACAAAGCTTTTTCGTATCTATTAAACATCAACTCAGCTATCTTGCCTGTATTTCCAATTCCCAACCTTTTTTTCTAATACCACTTAAAAGAGGTATAACAGCGTTTGTAACAAGTCATATAATCAGCTAGGCCATTTGATCAGTAAATCTGGGTTGAAAAGCAGAAATTCTGTGTAAGTAGGAGGGGAACATAGTAGAACACTGCATGCATTGGGATTATGAAGTACTCTGCACAGAAATGTCAATTCTAAGGGATGTATTTTCTGCTGGTGTAAGAAGTGCTCTGAAGTAATAATTTACATTCATAAATGCTAACTGAATACTAGGCCAAATATGTGACAACTCGTTTGACACACAGCAAGTTTCTTTACATGCTTAGGGAATGCATCAATTTAAGGATGAAGAAGGCAGGAGGAGTGTCAAGAAGACACTTCTTGAAAAGCCAATCCCTTAGCTGGAAATTAATTTCCTAGAGTTATAACTGCACTAATAGGGAGTATTTACATTTTGTTCAATGGCCAAAATCAAAATGAGAATTAGAGGTCAAATCTAATATTCTTATTAGAGGGTTTTGGTTTTAAATTGGTTTTTTTAAACAGAGCTGAATTTAGTCTCCAAGCACTGTTTTTAAACAGAAGTCAAAGATTTCTGCTTAACTTTTTTGAACAAACTAAAGAGCAGTTCAGCACTGAGTCAGAAATGGTTTCCAGCTGATAAAATGTTATTCACCTAAAAAAAAAAAAAAGAAAAAAAGAATAAAATGTAGTTCTAGCTATTTCAAAAAGAATAAATTTACAATCAGTATTTTCTGGTTGCCCTTTTTCTCTTCTCATCCTTGGCCAGGCAGACATCAGAACAGTGCTGGTTAGCCCTGAGCCACCCAAGTACTGGCATAAGAATGTTCCACCAAGTTTATTGAAAGTGTGGTCATATATACCAGAAATGTATACAAACACTTCAGAAATATGATTATCTTGGGAATTGAAGTGACTTCACTGATGCTTAATCCTCATTTTAAAAACAGTGCTTGGGAAATTGAATATTTTATATGATAAATAGACTGATATTTTCACCAGAAAGTGCTGAGATTTTAATCTTTTCAAAGAGATTGAAACTTATTTTTTAGAGTGAGCCAATGAATTATAATATATATATGTATAACATATACTTTTTAAGGTATACATCAATTATATGTATACATTATGAGTAATTTTTAATATTAAAATTGAGAAAATAATTAATTTGGCTGAATAAGAACTCCTCTATTCTAAAAATGCAGAAAATACTTGTAAATCCTAGATTTATAACATCTAATAACATCATCTACTAACTCTACACTAGGGAAGCTCTATGAATAATAAAGTCAAGAAGTACAAGAGAGCCTGTGGAGATTAGCAGTAAAGTTTTAACCCCAATCAGCAAATGTTCATAAAGACACAGTGTAATTGGACATCACATTGAAAACAAAAGAAATGGGTATGAATTTACCATGATTTATAGCGATTTATCTACCCTTCTGTAATAGCATGGATGGAGCTCAATATAAAGTTTTAGGTATGTTCTGTGAAGACTTCACTTATCATGAGCTTAAAAGCGTTAAGCTATCTTTAAGAAAAGAAAACAGTACCACTCCATCGTGTATGTGGAAAAACGTACAGACAAGAATGTCATGCTACTTCCAAGACAGTCAATTAAACTGTAACATGCATACTCACGCCAAGTTTCTTCCATCAGAAGGAACTGTCTCCATGAGACCGTTTAGCTATACAAATCACTATTTATCTAGAGCCTCTGACAAGATGCAGTCAAATCAAATTCTTCCAGTGAAGATACACTCATGCTAAGTTATAGCACTGTTTTTCACTTCAAAAAGGCATCATAATCAGTTTATGAAACATGTAAAAAATCTAGGCTGGTGCAGTGCCACAGCTCTCCATAAATGTTCTAAAAATGAGAAGTGCTGTTGCTACAGCAGGCTTGTGAGCTTTGAATTCGTTGCTAATGAGTATTGCTTGGAAAACATACTGAGAAATAACTGCAGATTAATATCACATTTCAGAAAATCCAAATGATCCTTTTTTATTCCATCTGTCATGGCAGTCAGAGTTTGGTAGCACAATGCAGAGCTCCTTGAACGCCCATTGGCTGGAGTCGATTTCTCCCATTCAAAATTGGTCCCATAAAGTTTCTGGTAATGCCAAAATGTACTTATTCTTTAGTTATCAGAAACAAACACACACACACCCCTT
>JANHGB010021113.1:0-26201 GCA_026283785.1 Coracopsis vasa | reverse complement strand
CAGGGGCTTGGAGCAACCTGCTCTAGTGGAAGGTGTCCCTGCCTGTGGCAGGGGTTGGAACTGGAGGAGCTTTAAGGTCCCTTCCAACCCAAACAATTTACTGTTTTTATTCCCCTCCGGGCATCATACCACAGTACCTGTGCTTCAGCAAGACGTATAATTCCAGCTAGCTGGATTTTGTGTGACTTGCACAAGTTGGAAAGGCTGATACACGCAGAGAAATCTATTTTCTTTTTAAAACAAAATAAGATGGATTTTACTAGCACCAATGGCAGGAAATGAATTAGCTGAAAGCTACAGTTTGGATGAAGACTCCTGGAGGTTCTTTCTGTTATGAACACAGTAAGTTCCATGTAAATCAGTCATTTCATGCCTTTCACCTACAAAAGCCAGCCATCTTGCATGAAAAAAAAAAAACCTTAAAAGTTTGCTATTGATAATGCAGAGCCTTTAAGATCTATCTGTTTAAATAAGTAATGCACATTACATTATGATACCCCATGGACAAAACCAAACGAAAACTAGAACATAGCCAGATGCAATAGAACTCAGATCTGTGACCTTCAAGTTCACAACATCAGAAGTGGTTTTATTCTCTAGATTTGGCCTAGTTACATTTAGTTTTGTTTCCCAGCATTGCCAGTTCTTGCTAGGGAAGAAGACTTGTGCAGAGCTGAGCACTTTCTCAGCCCTGAGAGGTCACAGTACGAACAAGCAGCCAGATCTGACTGAAGTAGCTGTCAGACTGCAAAATAGATGAACAAGAACAGGGACAGCTGCAATATGGTACCAACAGCCAGAAGAGTGCTCCCTCCCAGGGCCTCTGATGCTCTTTGTCTCTGCAAGGGTGCGGATGGGCACGGGATCTTTCTCTTCGTCTCCAGCTACACAGCACAGCAGTGCTTCGGCTCCAGGCACTGAAGTGAAGCTTCAGTAGCAAGGGAGTAAAGCAGGAGCTTCCTTGGTACAAACCATGATGACCACACAGCCTGGAATGGGGAGCTCAGCATTGCCCACTCTCCTCATACCCAACTTACAAGGCTGCAATCAAGCCAATACCCTACCCTGATGTGTGAAGTTTGCTAGTTTTACTGTTCTTCACTTCCACTTAGATTTACATTCTGGTAGCTACTCATGACTTCATCTTCAGAAATGTTGCTCTTAAACTGCCCTTGTTTCAACTCAAAAGGTATAGAAAAAAAACATCCTTAACTGCATATAAAAACCCCACCAGGATGGAAACAGAGCTGCAAGTCAGCCAAAGCTTCTCTCCTAATCAATCAGTAGGCAAACAGGGAAAAAAACCTGAAGAATTAGTTTGAATGCTGAGCGTAAGTTCTGTCTAAATTTCAGCTGTGTATGTATGCAAGCAGTGAGTCAATGTTGGGAAAAGATAGGAGGGGTTGTACATTCAAGAGACAATTCCTGCAATACAGCTTTCCATTACTGCAGAATCCCAGAAACTGGCCGAGAATTCTGACTGCTGTGAAATACTCAAATCACATCATATCTATTGTGCAATGTGTGGAAAAGGTAGCAGATGGAGAGAGAACACAGCCAAGGTCCCAAAGGAGAAGAAGGTTCTTCAGCCATTGCTAGACCACTCAGATTGCCTAACAACAAAAGGTGGAGAATCGTTCATCCATCCTATTTTAAAATCAAACAACAAAAAAGCTATTCCCAAGCACTTCAGTTACTTGGGACGATCCAGGTAGTGCACTCTCTGACACAGAGCTGAAGCCATTAGCAAAACCTGTGGTTTCTTACTGGGATATGGCCAACTTGAAATTGGCCAGTGTGGTTGGTATGGGTTAGGAGGTCTTCAGATGCTCCATCAATGGAGGGAACTGCTGGTACAGATCTAGAACAATCTAATCCCCAAGAGGAGTCTGATTTCTCTTGCTAGACACATCCTCTGGGACAAACAGCAGAATGTCAGCCTCTGCAAGGTACAAAACAGCAACAAAGGTTTAGCAAGCTCCTCAAGCTACTTCCAATTGCTGACATCCCACAAAGGCCTCCAGTTATGTGCGGCACAGCAAAGAAAGGCTACACAGATCACGAGAGACCACAGCATGGGGACACACAAATCCTGCAGCAGGGAGCTCCTGCCCCATGAGGTTTAACTGGCTTTCTCACTGCAGATAACTGTGCCTGAAGAAAACAAGCTCGGTGAAAGCAGAGCAGTGCACTTCTCAGATTTACTTATCCTGGATAAATGAGAGAGAAGGAGATGTAAAGCTAGAACTTGAATGTGCTGAGAGATACTGCATGAGAAGCCCCATACACAAGGCTTATCCTGCAGGACCTCTTTCTCTACCTGCCACAGAGAAAACTAAAGATTAACCTCTCAAAGCCTGGTAAGCTACTTCTCCCCTAAACTTCAGCTTTATGACATGTTGAATTTTAAAGGAGCTAGTAGAAGCTGTAAACATAACACATAATGGTTTGTCAAGTGTTTGGGAGAGAGATAAGGGGGAAGTAATACAGCTTGTAGCAACATAGAGAGAAACTTCCTTTTTTGGGAGGAAGTAATTCCATTGCATTGGCAAATTCCTGATCTATGTACTATAATGGCAGTTTGGAAGTATGCAACTGCTGACCAGTTCTGGATGCCTGTCCTATCCAACCAAAAGCAAATAAAATTGCACTATAGCACTACAATTCCAGTGTTGATGGATTGTGGTGCGGTACTTCCTAACTCACTAGAACACAGCCCACCCCACCGCAGGCGCAGCAGAGGGGAGCAAAGAGCAGTAGGTTTTCAACAGCAACCAGGTCAGAGCAGCAAGAGGGAATTCTGTACTTCATGTGATGCCAGTGAAACACTTACAGGGTTGTGAACTTCATCTGTTGAATGGCGAACAGCCCACCAGTCAGACGTCCATTCCCAGGCATTCCCTATAATGTTGTACAAGCCATATCCATTGGGAGGAAACGCAGTGACCTACATGAGACAGGGAACACGGTGCCAGTTCTGTAACCACTCAATATGAAATACTGGTTTTAACCCTGATCACCAGTCTGCTGAAGGTGCATTTGTCTTTAATAGGAGCTTCTGCCTTCACACCTCAAAAGCAGACACCAAATTAGTAGTGCAGAACTGTAACATTTTTACATAATTCATTTAAATAAAACAGAATGAAAGAATGAATCATTATCACCCTCTATGTTCTCAGCATCACATTTCCACTATGGCACACAGCAGCTTCTCATTGCCTCTAAATAGAGAGGCACTGTTTGACCACCTGACACAGACCTGAACATAGCTTTACTGATCTGACCTCCATGGCCACGCTTACAACTTCCAGATTCCCCTTCCCATAAACAAAAAGCAAAGGTAGCTGTCACCTCATGTGCATACAGACTTCTCTACTGATGAAGATTTTGGACTTGCTTTAACTACCATTTAATACTTCATTCACATTCTTGATTGCCTTTAAAAATCCCACTCCATTGTTTGCCATACCAGACTCAACCTTTCCAAAACAGGAAGTTTTATTTCTTTTAAACTATTGATGATTTTTTGTGCCTTGGGAGCAACTATCCAAAAAAAGAGGGTTCAAAGACTTGCCAAGCCAAAAGTGCAAGCAGAAAGTATTTGTTTCTGACTATAAACTGTCTGGAAAAAGGGAAAAGAGGTCACTTTGAGAAGAGCTAAAAGTTAAAATGAAAGTAATCCTTACTTTCAATTAGTTTTTAAAAAGTGTCCCTTGATAATACTCAAGCCTACAGTGAAATGCCCTGGTGAAAGAGCACAGACAGCCACAGCTCATAGTGTTGAACACAGACCTTAATTTTAGGAAGACTAAGTTCATTTCCATGTGATTAATTCACTGAGACTCACTTACAGGAGCAGTTCCTTTGTATCCATCTTCTGCAGTGTTATTAGTCGGGAAGGTTCCCTGCCAGATATTGGCATAATGTTGACCTTTTGGCTGAAGCTTGTTGCCCCATGGGAAAAGCCTACAAAAGACATACAGCAGAACAGCTGTCACACACTCTTTTGTCTTTAAATAAAATAAAAAGGGCTCTACAATGACAATTCATACACAAAGGAGGGAAAGGCAGTGCTGCCCTGTGCAGTATGCAGCCCAGGACACAGGATGGAGAAGACATAAGACTGTTATTCACCTTGTCTTTCTGTCTCCCCAGCCCATAGTCAGGCAAAAGGGGGCTCCTGTGGCCCTAGAGCTGCTGTGCAGTGATGTTGTTATTTACTTCTTTAGCTTTTTGCAACTTATTTTGCCATGGCACTTTTCATGCCCTGCAACAGCAACAGTCCTGTGTCTTCGGCCTTCTGTCACATCGCTGCTCTCTTGGGCTCTCTATATTCTCCTCCCATTGCAGAATTCAGATTACAATATACCATTTAGGTATTTAGGGAAATTCACTTACCAAAAGGAATCTGTTCAGGGCAAGTCTGTTATATTTACCACAGCTGTGCATACTACACAAGAAAGAGACATTGAGGGTAATAAGAACCCACACAACTCTTCCTTATCTAGTAAATACCAGTTTTAAACATTTATTAGGGACACATTTGTGAGAGGTACCTATTTTCCAGGCCCCCTCGACAGCTGTATTCCCATTCAGCCTCAGTTGGTAACCGCTTCCCTGCCCATGTGCAGAATGCCACAGCATCATTCCAGGAAACATGAAGAACTGGATGATCCATTCTAGGGAGCAAAAGAAACAGGACAAGATAATCAGCAGAAATAGGCAATCTCACAGCTATACAGCACAAACACCTTCTGAAACTGGTTAAGAGATGGCCATAAAGGACTGTGAGCCAGTGAGGCTGTCAGTCCAGTGAGGAAGTTCACAGTTCAGTTACAATTGGACAAGGTATTAGATTACTTTTACAGAAAAGCTATTTAAAGGAAGACATCAGGATGCTGGAAGGGAAATGCAGCCATCAGAGAAAAACAAGGAAGAGAAAGAGATTAACTTCTGTTTGTCTCATCATGCTTTTACATGCAGCTCTCTACAGTTGACTTTTGCAGCTTGTGCTTTCACATGGTCTCACCTCAGAAACCTGCTGCACCCAGGAGCCAGCAAAGACCTATCAATACACTGACTTTTGTGGAAACATGGGTGCTCAGAGCCTCAAAGGAAGAAAGCACAAGCCTGCATCATTGCTACTCCTTGCCAGGCTAATTTAACAATACCTTAACAAGAAGCCAGGATTCTCAATAAGGAAATTTACATTGCAATGTAATGGTGAATGCTCTTCACTTCCCTGTGCAATATTCTCTTTGCTGCAGGTTCTTTCTTTGCTGTCAGTTGTGGGGCTTTTGAGGGAGAAGTGAGATGAGAAAGAGTCCTTACTCTCAGCTACACCACCTTTTGCAGCACCCAGTCAAGGAAACAGTGAACTGCAGAAATTTACCAAGAAAGTATTATTCTTTGGGTGTTTCAAGCTTACACAAAAGCTCCCATCTTTCCTTTGGTTTGGATCCAGGATTGCCCTTACAATCCTGATCTCTTTTTCCAGAAAAAGACAGAAAAAATGCCAAGTCATTCTTGTCACAAGGATCCAAGCCTGTAATAGACCAAGATACTTCAAAAGCTGAAGGTACAGGTCCAAAGACAGACATAGAGGACGTCCCATTAACTTGTTTAACAAGCCAGCTTTGGTCTTTACGTTACTTTCACATAGCAAGCTCACTAGCGGTTGTACCAGCCTAGGTTTGCACGATACTTCTACAAGACCAGATTTACATGGCAGGTTTCCAGCTCCTATCTGCTGACTGTGACCTGAATTTCTGTCTCCCCCTGACAGCGCCTCACGATATTATCTCTATTTTTGCCTCAGATAATTCTTTCATTGCCCTTGGAGAACAGACAACGGACTCGTTACTAAGCAGTTCAGCCATCAGAGATGTTACACTAACATAGCCCTGTCCTTAGAGGACTCAAAAACATGCCACCATCTACTAGATCTAGGCTAGAGTCTGACTTCATTTCAAACAGCCATTTTGGAACTTTATCTAGTTGATTAAGGCAGCTAGTGCCAACCTCATTGACACCTGCCTAGTGAGAGCAAGAGTTGCAATGTAAGAGGTCCCAAATTTAGACGGTCACATCTGGGTAAGCACAGAGTAACACAGTCAGTGGAACAACGGCCTTTGACATGTGCAACCCAGGGCTAGTTCTGCAGTATCCATAAAAATCACCCGAGAATAATGAAAACTCTTGATTTTCTAGGCATAGAATCCGTTCCACTTCCAAATGAAGACTGCATAAAGACATGGGTCAGCAGGTTGCAGGGTCCATGCTAGCAAAGCATGGCACTAACTATAGGCTATTAAGAAAAAGTAGAGTTTTACAAATTATTTATGACTTCTAGATAAAGACATAACTGATTTCCCACAATAATCAGCCCACAAAGCATACAATAAGAAGCACAAAGCTTTCCAGTCTTCTGCTGCCAGAGAGAGGCCTCCAAATCCCAGATGGAGGACACACTACACGGACTCCTAGAGCATGCATGCAGCTAGTATTTAGTCTTCCTCTCCAAAACTAGACCTGCACTGAATGCTCTAAAGTTCCTGACCCTCTGAAGATGCACTCTGCGTCACTGCTACAATGGAAACATGAATAGAAAACACACTGAAGCACATTTCAGTATGGCCTCTTTCCCCTTGGGTGGAAAGTGTGGACTTCTTGAAATGCTACTACATCATCAACCATATGACCTCCGAGTATCACATGCAACACACTAGAACATGGGAAAACAGTCACAAAAGCAACAACAAATGGGCAACTACTTAAAACCCCTTTCTTGCACCCCCATTCCTGGAGTAAATTTACAGGTATATTTACAAGCACTGTGTATGAGAACTGAATGGACACTTACAAGCTTACCTGTTGGAGATACTAGAGTCAGGACCTTCTGGGTGCTTCCAGTTGGCTCCCTTCACAGGCAACCACCAAGGAGCAGCTGCAACCTAAAAATGGACAAAGACAGGGAAGAAAAGACTTTAATTCCCACCTAAAGGCTATTCTGAAATACCACCATGTGACAACAGGCTACAAAGCTTTCACTCACAGCTCATGGCTCTGCCTGCCGCCAACTGACCTATTATGTTCCAAATCATCTCTAATAAAACAAGATGATCATTTGATCCACATTCCCAGGGAATTCCACAGGGTATGGAACAGTAGGGAAAACACACCACCCATAGAACAAGTGAGAGGAAGACCAAATCCCGAGCGTATTTTACCCAAGTGCTGCCCTCTGGCTGTCTCCTTCCCTATTTTCTCACCTGCAGGTCTGATGAAAGGCACAGTTCATCCTCTTTGAAGGCACAGCCTTCAGCTACTACCTGCGATGGAGCATGCTGTCCTCTCTGAAATTGCCAGTTCTTGACCTTGGAAAACATGTGCCAAGAACACTCAGAGGGTGGTGGTTGGAATAGGTCAGCTGGAATGTTACAGTTCCATCCTTTCACAACAGTATGCCCACAGTACAGTGAAACCAGCTGACCTCCTGGCTGCCTCCAGTCTGACACAGCATGCAGAGATTATGGAAAAAAAGAGACAGTTTGGGCTTAAAGAGAATTTTCTTCCCAATTATTTGCTCCTTAGACTCAGTGTTTTGGAATAACTAAAACAAAACCCTGATGATGTCCTTTAACTACGGTCAAAGCACACATCTTGCAGCACATTTGCTTTCCAGTTCATTAACACGGTAAGCTGATTTTAAACTATTTGCTATCAGCTTCCAGAAGGTGGAGACAGAAGAGCCACAGAAGTTAAGTGAAACTGCCTTTTTTTTCCAGTTGGTTTGCTGAGCAACATTAAGTAGACAAAATACTCGGTAACAATGCAGACATCAAGTACTTCTCCCTAATCAAAAGTCTCAAATTCAGCTCTGCAATGCCAAGGAATTATTCCTGGAATACATTCATTCGGGGTTGTTTCTATTAAGCTTACTTCAAAGCTGAGAAGGCCAGTGTGCAGCACATTTAGCTGTTCTGTTCTGATTCACATTCACTTAGAAATACTTATCTTAATGATAACAGGTCCTTTCAGAAAGTTGAGGCTAAAAAGAACACTTATGTTAACCATCAATAGCAGTTTTATTCCAACAGCTTGAGTGCTTGCTGCCAAAATACTCCTATTACAGAGATAATTTCCATAATAGACAAAAATCAAAGTAAATAAGCCTCCAATGTTTTAAGAGTTCAACAACCTACCAGACTTAGGAGATCCAGATGCTACTCTATCAGGGACCTACAGAACAACCTCCATCAACTTCTATCCACTCTACTGCCCCTCATCTTTCCCCACTCAAGAGATGGCAAAAGGAATCGTAGAATATTTATTTCTCTTCATCACACTGCTGAACCGACTTCGTAAAGTGTTACATATACAGGTAGGAATTGTGCCAAGAGCGTTATCCTTTAACTCACCAAATCCTCCACAGGGAAGTCAAAAGTAAAAGTCACTGAAAGCTGGTACTCAGGAGACAGAGTGCCAGTCCAGTCATACAAATTTAACAGCAACTTCTAGGAGGAAGTTGCATCCTCCAGCAGTGAAGAGCCTTTAACAAGTAACTAAATGGGCATGAGAGAGAAAATTATCTATGACATAAATTGTTAAGAAAAAAATCTGGTCCAAACACATCAGATCCTTCATTTGAATGTTTCAGGACGAAAATAAACTGAAGTGCCTAAGAAATAGAAGTGCTGCTAATACACAAAACCATTATTTTTAAAGCATCTGACCAACCTAAACTGTAACAGCTCCCATGACAGCTTTATACTCTTCTCCCATCATCACACACAGATTTTGCCTACAGCATACATATGGTTACCTTACCTAAAAGGTTAATAGTAATCCTGGACTAAAGCTGCAGGGTTGCTGCCTTAAGCTCAGCTAGGACCCCACAGCTCTTTACAAGCTCTAGGCAAGAGCACTGGAATCCCTGAACATGCTGGAGGGCTTTGGTCCAGGCTTGGAAGCCATCCACACACAGGTCTTTGACACTCTTCCTTCCAGAGTGAAGAAAAGACATCAATGCTAAGTACAAAAGAAATAAAGATGCTCTCAGCACCTTGCTAGTGCTGATATTCTGTCCGTGCTCTCTCCACCTAAGTACTACTGAGACCCTCCATTACTAAAGTAATGACATTTCTTAAAGATCCTGTTTTCTCATCTCCCTAGCATAGCAACCACATAAACGGACAACACAACCACATAATCCTGGCTCAGTATCTAACAAAGCTAATAACATTCTCACCACTAGCAGAGCCCCTGCCCTTCTCAAAAAAGCATGAGAAGTATTTGATCTCTTACTAGAAACTACAGCTCTCCTACTGAGGACTCAAACCCAAAGATGGAATCTCCATGCAGAGAGATAGTCTGCTCAACTCTCCTAGCACTAAAGCTTCAGAATGACCAAGCTGCTAAACAGATACTACAGTCATTAGGTATAAAACTAGTCTCATTTGACCAGTTCCTTGTCTGTTTTGAGCTTTAACCTTTAATCTATACTCAAGATAGGACAGAAATCCAAAGTTAGAATATTACAGCTATTTAAGGAAAAATAAAAGAGCCGTGGTACCATTTGCTAAATGCTCTCCATGCATCTGAAAGATCCCAAGTAAGATTTCATCCCAATAGTTTCCAAGCACAACACATCTTTGTAAATGAAACCGCTGCATTTTGGATAAAAAGAAACTCTCTGCAGGCGACTGCAAAGACTTACACTTCAGAAGACTTTAATTTTGGAAAACACTTTTGTTATGCAAAAGAAAAAGCAGATGCTTTCAATCAGAATGGTTTATTTTAAACTGAGAAAAATATAGTCTCTCCGCATGAGAGCACTACGTGTGCATGTCTTCTGTTTTTGGCTCTGCTGAACTGAACACCAAATGGCTGCCAGTCCTTGCAGAACACCCAGATCTTCAGAGCAGTTACACATATAGTACTAGGACAAGGATAACAATGATAGACTATGTACAGCCTTCAATAATTAATTGAAAACTTAGATAAGTCAGCCACTGACAGCAGCAAGCAGGCACCAAGATGTTCCCTCCAAAAGAGAAAGTCCTCTACCTGAAATTCACAGTCCTTTCAAACAACTTCTCAGAAGTCTTTAAAGCTTTTAATTGCTCTAAATCTAATTAGTAGTAGAACTAATTAGACAGGAATATTACAACATCACAATTAATACAGCAAAGCCCTCCCTTGCCACTAATGAGCTTAGTTACTTTCAAAATGCTTAGTGTTCTCATGCTTCACTCCAAAACATGTGTTCTGTAGACTGGCAACAGATTCATATTGCAAAAATAGCAGCATATGCTGCTGAGTAGATCTTGAAGAGATACTGAACTAGAGGACAGTATCTCCTTCATTTAGATTAACTCTTCACAGCATAGGCTCACACTTGAAACAGAACTGGTTAAACGTAACTGCCCTGATAATGTTACACAACTGCCTCGATATAGAGCAAATGCAGCTTTAGGAGCAAAGCACATTTCAGAGGCAGAGAAGCTCAATGCTTGTTTTGGTCTGATCCAGCTGAAAATTTGGATTACCCAGCTCTCTGCTCCAGGATTAAACTTTAAGGACTCCCTGTTCTGCTTACCACAGACTTGTAGCACTTTAAGAAAAAGAGAACGCTGTATGATAATAGTGGGAAGATATACTAACAGTTAATTCCAACCTACAACTTTTCCGCTCAAATGAAGCAATTTGCAGAACTAAAGCCTATACTCCCACTATCGGATTGCATAAAATTCAAAGTTTTAAGTATTCAATCTTCTTTTCAAAGTAGTTTAGGAAATCCTAACTTTAATTGCTCCATTAACTTGTGATTTCAAGATTTTTAAACTACTTCACAATTATCTTGAAGAAAATTCTTTACAAAACATACGTAGAACAAATGAAAGGGGGGAACATCAAGCAAGTCACCTTCACTGCCAGCATTACACTGTTACTAGTACTACAAAAACAATAGCAAAATAGCCTTAAAAACACGTCGAAAACCCCAGCCAATAACCATGAAAACATCTGTATTAGTCTTGCACCTGACACGGCACTGGCCATGTTAGGAAAAAACAAAACCAAAACACTTTAAGTCCAAATTTCAAATTCAAATCACATTTATGCATTAGAAAAGTTACCAAAATAAACTCAACTGAGCAGCTAAACCTGGCTCTAATTCCATTTCTAGCATGCAGGAAGTCCCTTAAAATAACAAAGCTGTAGATCTTAACCCTAAGTCAGGCCTATAAGATGACGAGAAATTCATGCTGTTGTCCAGATATGTAGCACTAAACATGGCTTTTTTTATGTACCAGATCATTATAATGCTATTTTACTATAATAAGGCTTGTATACGCTTGGTCAAGATGAACATCTGGAAGAAGCAAAAGTTACCGCAGAGTAAGAACTTTAGCAATTTAGGAATCAAGTGTCTGAAAAGAGATTTTCCAAGTGCAAAGTAGTCTGGAAAAAACTTCAAGATTCATTTACTAAGTGGTGGGTTCTTAAAGAAACACACACACACTTCAGTTTCAGAAGCTGATTTAATAGGTTACCACTTGTTTGAATCCAGTTGTGTTACGCACTGTACATGTTTAGTTTGCAAAAGCATCCTCTTGGCTGCAAAAGCCATGTGTACATCAGCTGGAAGCAGGGAAGTTACAAAGCATTATCTCTGGGAAACACAGGCAGTGGTCTGGGCACACTCACTGCCAGCACTGGTAGCACGTGAGAAAAAACAGCTACTCAGTAAAGAATATAACTTTGGGAGGAGGTTTTACTTTATATTCATGTAAGATACACATCAATCTCTGCCAATTTTTCCTCCTCTAAGCCATATCCTAAACCCTCAGCAGATGATTAATGAACTACTGAAGAGGCAGACAGAAAAGAGAACACTTTTAGTAGGGTAGGGAGTTTAAGAAATAGAAATGACGACTGCACAACAGCTGTCATTTTCCCCTCAGAAACCACAATGAAATCATATTAGCAGGGGTCCTGTTCACAAGTAATTTTACACCTATTTTTTTAAGTAGCTTTGTGCCTTCCCAACAAACCTCAAGAATGCCCTTCCCTCACTAAGATTCAGGGCAGAGATCTTTCTCCCACGTTCCACATGTGGCTCCCAGGTGTCACAATAGCATCTCCTTCCCTCTGCAGCATGGGAGCCCACTCTGCCAGTAATAGGGCAACATCAACCTCCACCTGCCTGTAGATGTGGACTATGGATACAAACAGATCAATACAGCCCTGGGATTGTGACCCAGCCATCCCAGCCATCAGAAGCAGCAGCTGCTGCACTAGCACAGCCCAGCTTTGAGCTGACACTTTCCCATGCAGATTTTGGCTGGCTGCTGTCACCATGTCCATGAAGTCCTGCTATAGGTCAGACAGGGAAACCAGCGGAGGGCAGAGACAAAGCTTAGCCCCAAGCCCTTAGCTTTGCAGATTCAGAACATCACACCACGAGGGGCAGTTTGACACAAGCCAGAGCCATGTAGTGGTCCTACTTGATTTTTCCAAATGCAAGGAAAATCCCTCCAGCAGATGCCCGCTCCCCATTCACCTTCATCCATCTGCATCTCTGCTTCTCCTTTATACTACTGCACTGAAAGCGGCCAGAACGTGACCTATTTCTATGCCAATCATCATCTCTATAGCAACAGGCTTGTGTTTAAGTTGAAACAGCTGGAACTGAGTCAGGGAGACACTGCAGTGTAAATAGTGTGGAAGTGAACACCGCTTCAAGGCTCAAGACAAAGACTAGATCTCTCCTAGCCAGCTATCAAGGTTGTCATAGCAGCTGTGTTAAGGGAGATATCATCTGCACATGCAGCTATAATTCATATCTGTATTTGAAGACACTCTGCAGAGAACAAACCTTCTGTAATTATGTACATAAACTAAACTGAAGCACAATTGTCAAATTCTCCACCTCATCAGTAATCAAGGACACTGAAACAGCTTACAAGTAGACAGTTGAGTATTTTTTCACAGAAGATAACTAGTATTTGATGTTGCCAGCTTCTGCAATGCTACTGCAAGTTCCCTGTTCTTTATTATGTCAATTAAAAGCCCCAGCTCCCCAAAAGCTTCAATTACAGAAGACTGTTTTCATTCGTATTTTCTAAGGTTTCTAACTTCCCTCATTAGCTCAGAAATGAAAGCAATAAGGGATTTTGTTTAATGTTGATACTATTTGCCTTGAGTCCCAATATCTTAAAGTAGTTTGAAATTGCAGTACTGCAAAAACTAAAGGCAGCAGCTTCTTAGAACAAATATATTCTAAGTCATCAGTCAGAAAAAAGATTTCAGACTTAATTAGAAACTAGCACTCCATTTTTACAAAGGACCTTTTCCTTTTGCATAAGGAAATGCCACTGAATCTCATTCAAACAGTGTAATGCTTCACAGCCATGTCAAACCTCCAAGAAAAATAACCAAATATATTCCAGTAAGATTCATTAAGTGCAAGTTTTGGAAGCTTCTTTTGAGGAACTAATATTCCTGGTGAGTTCCATCTCTGGAAGTCTATTTTTCAGCCAACTACACTCAAGTTAGTAATTTTTTCCAATAACCACATGAATATAAGGTTTAAGAAAATGAGGCATGCACGGATATATCTACAGCCTGAAGCACAAGCAATGCCCTGCTTTAAAGCTGTGGTTTATACTGATAAATATAGACTAATATTACTGGTAATTCCCAGTGACAGATGCCTCATGCACATCATTCTTTATCTCAGTAGTGAGGGTGGGAGTACAGCATAAGACAGAGATTAACAGTTCAATAGCTTCATCTTCCCAACTCCTTACAGGTGATATCTGAAACACTGGGGTCTGCAAGAAATAGGTTCACCCATCTCCTCCTTTGATTTCAGTTTCCTCTCTAAAAAGCATCTGAAATAGCAAAAGCCAAGTGTAGTATAGATAAAATTTACCCTTAAAGCAGCCATATTTATCAACTTCTATATGCATATTTATCAACTTCTATGCATCCTATACACATTGACATTTTAACAGTATCAGATAAATTATACAATAACCTACCTGCCACCCCAAGCCACAGATAAGCAAGTTATTACTGCATGCTGCTAGCAGTTACATCCTCCATAGTAACCTCTGCAAACGCCAGCACTGCTATCTTACCTGCAAACATTGCTGTTTCTTGTTTATTTGAAATGCTTAATGTTTTTTCATTGGTTTTAGAATGGGACTATGCCCTTCAAGTGACAGGGTAGAGACAATGCTATAAATAGGCAAAATGCACAGCTCAAGACCACTGCAGAGGTTTCCATGCAGACAGGGAAGAAAGCAGCATCCAATAGTTCTAGACTGACCAGAGCTCCTTAATAGTATTTGCTCAGGTCTGTCGGTGAACCAATTTCATTGCATTCTCAGACCAAAAATGCAACACCCCTAAAGGCAATTGAAGTACACAGATTTGTATGCTCTCAGACTCCTCACTGCAGAATCTATCTGGCCTAGGAGCAAAAATTAATTTTGCTATCTTCCACAAGCCAAGAATAAAAAATGTTCCCACTATTCTCCAGTGAGCAAGTCTGTCTGATGCTGTACTCCAACCCTGGTAAGTGCTATCCTGTTTACCCTTTTCATGGTAGCTGCACAGCAAATGAAACTCCTGCCATTATGTGCAAGAGCTCTCGAATCCCCTCCCTGGCAAGCGTATCTCAGTACCTTCTCATTTCACAGACACAATCTGTGTGCTTTTTGCTCCAGGACACATTAAAATCCCATATAAGTGGCATTTCACAATGCCATGGAATAGCAGCACTGAGCATGCATTTCCCCCCGCTCTACTTACCTCTTAACTCAGGGAGAAAAAAGAGCAGGAAAAGAGTTGCATCATAAAATAAGAATAACAAAAATGTTTGAGCTTTTTCCATTTCCCCAAATTCTCTCAAAAGAGAAGGAAAGAAAAAAATAATCTCCAAGTGCCAAGCTATTGGCAATTCTAGGCTGTGTTTTATCTATGACATCTAAACCAAAGGCCAAATATCCAAGAAAGGTCATAACTCAATAGCTGTAATAAATGTAGTAGTTAGTAGTTGCCTTTAACCTGCAAGTCTGAGAACTGATTTTAATATGTGAATCTATCAAAACTTAAGCCCACACAAAATGTTTTGCTTTCAAAGGACCTTCTACCCTTGCCCTAGAAAATCCTTTTTTATTTGCAGAAGTCCTCACCAATTCCATCAGCAACACCCTCATCTATCACAGAGCTAACTTTTCGCTCTCTGCCGTGCTACCACTGCAGACCTAGAGGCCAAAACTAAAACTCAAGTTCCCATAAATCTAGAACAATTCAATTATTGGCTGCTACACCCCTTTTTACTGCTTCCCTTCCAGAGGGCGGTTAGGTCCAACCTACATTTCTTTAGCAGTGGCTATCTAGGAGACTACCTCACCTCCAGGAAATGCACACCCAAAGCTCCAACAATTATTCTACGTGCTAAGCTGGTTTGCTCCTGCATTAGCTTTCACCAGCCCCACCTCTATTCTAATTTAGCTGTCTGCTCCTTTGAAAGCCTATGATAAATTTGTCTGGTTTAAGAACTAGAGAAGCCAAATTGGGCAAATAAAGCAAAACCCCTGGATATTTCCCAACAGAAAGAAGCACTACATTATTTATAGGAACTGTTATACACCACTTAGTTCAGTATCCTCATTTCCAACTCTCCCCGGTTCCTTCACTGTGTTTGAAATACTACTTCTAAAATACACAATCCTGTCGATCTGCCTATATAATCACATTTGCGCTTAGCACCCTTGTACTTCAGCTGGAGAAAAGCCTTATCAAAACATATCTGAGCCACTAAGGCAATGTAAAAATACAGTCCTTTTTCCCATCAATCTGGTGGAAAGATTTTCAGTACCAGTAACACACCAATGGTTATACCTTATTTCTGCTTGTCCTGGTGATAGTTATGATTCAAGAAGGTTCATACCGCAAGCTAAAGTATTAGCTGACTAAGGTATACATTGAGAAAAAAGCCTTCATCTTTTCTCTGGCTGATCATTACAGTCTGCTGATGCAAACCAACTTCACAGCATGTACATGTTTTCTGATTACAGTTGAACAGTTACCCTGCAGTGGCCAAGGTTTAAAAATGTGCTCACTTTTCTTAAAGTATTTGATTATTTTTTTTTCAGTAGAACTTAACCATTCTGAGCAATGTAACAAGAGCTTTTATCTTCTAGTGTTTAATTCAAGCTTGAAGATCCATAGGAAGAATTTGCTTTTGCAGAACCCTTGAAGTCCCTGCCCCATAGTTGGGATTCATCTGCAATAAGAAGTTTCTTGCAAATCATCAATAGAAACTTGTTTCTTGAAATCTTGGTCCATAGGAAGCTGCTAATGTGCTTTATTAGTTTCAATTACCCAGGATAAGCATGGCCTGCATAGAACTGGGCTATCTGAGAAGCATCTGACTACACTATGCTCTAACACCATATACCCATGGGTGACGCTTCCCTTCCCTGCAGCTGAAAGATGCGTGCTTGTTCTAGTGTACAAATTGTACTCTCACAAAACCCAAAGACCCCCAAAACAACTAAGGTCCATGCAGCACTCTCACCTTTCACTGCAAATGCGTACTACAGCAACAAAAAGACACAGTTTTGAGAGGCAGAAGCATATAGAGATGAAATTCTAACCTGTGTCTTCAGACATAAGAGTTTCTTTCCAGCTCTACCACTGAGCTGCCTTCTGACACTTTCTCCTTGCAGACAGAAGTTCCTTGCTAAAAGTTGGATTTCACGGTATGTAGCTGGGGAGGAGGCAGGCAGACAGGAGGAAAAAAAAGCTGTCTCTGGTTTCTTTTTCACTTCCTCACAATATTACCATGTTTTAGAACATAAGTTTGTCCACAGCACCAGCATAAAGTTAAGAAGTGCCAAGCTACAAGGCAGGCAGTCACTATTCTCCAGATCACTTTACCAAAATAATTAGTACAGTCTCTCTGTGTCTATTTATCAATGCTCTGCATGCAAGCAACTCGCAAAATGATTTAATAATAAATACTGAAAACACGGCAAAAGGACAGACTCCTGAAGTTTACTTTTAACAAATACAGAAAACCTTCATAAAGAACCAGCCAAAAAGACCAGTTTGGGCTCGAGTCCAGCTCCCTGGCATAATACTTGTTCTGTTAGCATCACAGCCAACACTTAAAAATTTGGCTGACACACCCAGGAAAGTGGCTCCCAACACTCTGTATGTGTTTATACAAATAGCCAAGACTGAGCTTCCACCAGCGTTCTTAGGGTTTGTTTGTTTTAAAACAGGGAGCCTGATTTAGGGATTCCTGCATCACAGAAGTAGGGCAGGAAAAAGAATTTCTCTAATACCTACTGTTGCGAAGATAGGATAAGCCCATCTGGATTTATTCCACCTTCAGCATCATTTACGCTAGTATTTGGGAAGTCCAATTTAGTTGTCTTTTTATATCCCATAGTACACAAATATTAGTCCTGAATCAAAAGATCAATTTTTCTTGTAATCTTTGTTTCCTTACAGCAGGCAGCAAAACCAAACATTTTTTGCCAGTCATTCACAGCACACATTCACACTGGGCTTCCTAAAACCTTCAACTGTCTGCCCTTTGAATATAAAAATCAAACTGCAGAATTCTCTTCCTTTATGTAGAACAAGGAGTATTCACTACTCCAAGTTACTGCACCATGCACATGGAGGAAAATTTTCTTTGATGAACTCTCTTGAAGAAAAATTAATAACTGAGCACTAAAGCCCCAGCTATTCCCAGTTGTTTGTCATAACAAATAATAATCCTCTAGACCTTAGAAGCTGCTCCTTGGATCAAATGGCGTGCTTAAGTAAAACTTTGCTACTAATTAAATGAAACAATCTCATCTCAAACTGTCCCACCTCTCTTTGCTTACCTAGCATCAAAATGTGCAAAAAGTGGCAACAAAATTTTCCCTTCCTATATAGGCGCAGTTTCACTTGACGCTTACTTCTGTCTACCTGAACTATTGCCAAATGATGCAGTTTCAGTCCCGCTACCTTATTCCTGCCTTGTGTACATCCTAATTCCCTGTGATGATTCAAGCAACTGCAGAATGAGCCAAGTTAACTTTGCTGATCCAAAAGAAAATTAATCAAAAAAGCAAAGAAATTCCTATGCAGAGTAAATGCAACTTGAAGCTACATACACCCCCAAAATTGCCACACTACGAATATCAGAATACCTAATTTCTAAGGCCTTTTTAAAGGTATGGGACAGGATTTCTGGAAATGCACTATGTTCATCTGACCTGAGGATAATTCTGATGGGGAGGAACCTCAAGAGGTCATCTTGTCCAAACTTCTGCTCAAAGCAGATAAATTTATCCAGGAGATGACAGGACATAATCTGCTTATTACCTGGAGCTGTAAAGGTTAAGTGACTTGCTAAGGTTAAGGAGGAGGGAAATGATGCCTAAGAAAGCTCAGCACAGAAGGGGAGGGGGAGGGCAGGGAAGCTGTAATTTCATTTATTATAACCAATATTCACTTCCACTCAAGAGGAAAATTAGATCAGCTTCAGTTTAATCAGCACTGCCCCTGCCAGCATCACTATGTTGCCCTAGCAAGACTAAGGGAACTGAAAAAGCAGCAAAGTATCCAGGATATTCTACAAAGAAGGAGGAAAACCAGTAAAGCCAGTCATAACACAATAAGGAGCCCTATAGACTCAGGTCTGCCATAGAAATGGCACTTCTTTGAAACATTTGCCTTGAGCTAACCTAGAAAACACACTCATGCAAGCATTGCTGTCATATCAGACACCCAGATTATCCTCATTTTCTTAAATCGGTAGGATCTAGGATTTACCCACTTTCTTTGGACTGCATTGGCAGAGTGTGCCAGCCACATATACATGTGCTCTTGGGAGCCAGAAGCACTCCTGTTCTTCACCTACACAGCACACAACTCAGTAGAGCCGCTACTGATAGCTGAGTTCCTGAAGCATCCCTGTCTTACATGTAATACAAATAAACAGTCTTATACCTGCACCATTTACTACAGTCCTAAATACCTCTCATTTAGGAAGAAAAAAAAAAAAGATAAGAAGGGGCTGATACTAAACTTTGGCTAATGAGGACAAGGGGTTTTTTAATTGTTTGGGTTTTTACAATGAAGAAAAATAAATAAAGGGCAGAGAATAGACTGCAGATCTCCCACATCTGCGGGAGTCTGTTATTCTACGCCAAACATCCCTCCTTAAACCCCATTTTCATACATGGCTTTGGGAGCACCACAGAATTGAGATACTACTGCCATAATTGCTAACACATCTACCCCAGTGATTGGCAAGTAAGTTTTACCCTGCTGTGCTACTCACTGCTTGGTGGATGTCAGCCTTCACTTCTTCACTCAGCATTCCCTCAAACACAAAGGAATCGCCGAATTTCTCTGCCTGTAGAAAGAACGCAGGAGTCAACCATACTATCAAGAGAATGTTACTCTTAAAATACCACTCACATTTACAGCTTTCTTTTATCAAGGATAAGACAATTCTAATAGAAGTTTAGAGTTCTCTTTCAGGGAAGCTATTTTGAACCAGAAAAGAGAAGGCATTTTCTCTCTGGATGTCGTTGTTCTTCAGCAGCCACTGGACAGATGGCAGCTCACAGAGCTTCTGTGATTGTTTTCACTTTTATTAATTAAAAATGCAGTTCTAAGTTGTCCCAACTGCTTTAAAATGCTACAGTCAATAACCTAATATTCAAGGGCATTTTTCATTTCTCTTATTTTTCCTTCAGCAAAACTAAAACAGCAGGCTTAAGCCTTGTCACTTACTGCTCCTTCACCATCACTAGCACCATGTATCATTTTATCTAGCATTATAAAAAGCCAAAAGAAAAAAATACAAATAATTTCAATGGATCACAGTACATAATACCAATATAAGGTTCCCCCCACCTTGGTAAAGTAAGTGAATTGATATACCAGGGAAGTTAAAACATGTTATCATAATTCAACAAATTTGCCCTTCTGAGAGTCTTCATTATATTAAGGTATTCAAAGACTGAGAATGTTCATCACAAGCTGCTTCCGCACACTCAGAAATCTTCAAGAAGTATGGCTTCAAAGAAGGATCCCATTCACCACCCAAACTGCAAGAAGTTTTAACATGTAACTATAATCTTTGTATTTTCAGTTTCAGAAAGGAAAGTGAAGAAATAGACTTCATTTATCTCTTTTGCCCAGTCTGAGACACCCAGACAAAGACAGAAACCAATTCATCAAAGAAGAAAAAAACCCAAACATTTCCCCCCCCCTTCTCCTGTCCCATCTGAAAGACCCAGAGACAAACAGGAATCACCTAAAGAAGCCCAGATTTGAGTCTGACAGAATCAGGGGCTTTCTTTGATTCTTTTGTTTGCTTCTTGTTTCATGGGGGGGTGGGGGTGGTGGTGTGTTGTTTGTTTGTTTTAAGTTTCTTAACAAACACTTTTGGTTCGACAAAAGGCAGTACACCTGGGGATTTCTTTATTCAGGTTCCATCAGCCACTGGAGTTCAGTTAATAAATGAAAACCAAGTAGGTTGGCACTATTTACCCAAAGTAATGTGGACATTATTTAAATACACAGAAACCTGCTCAGCTGCATCCCCACAGAAAAACACTGCAGAATCAGTGCTGCTTACTCTAACTCTGAGCTTATTTTTCCAAATCCAGCGGAAAAGGGGTACCCATACAAGGTGAGAAGGGAGATGGTCCAAGTGGAGCATCCAACTACCTGAGTTGAGCCGTGATCATGGTCTGAAACAAACTCCGTCTGATGCAGCAGTATGTTTCAGTATCACTGCACATGTGCTCACGCCCGAAGCTGTTTGCAGCAAGTTAGCCCTGTTCAAGCTCAAAACTGTTAAGCAACTTTATTTTCCAGAATTGAGGTAAGAATTAAAAACTGTTGATAAGAGCCCTTCATCCAACCAGAAGGATCCTGTCTTCCAAATGAGAACCAGTTTATCAAGCGAATTCTGCAAAGTGCCTCCTTAGAGACCTGATCATTACCAAGGATTTTATTTGCCTAAAAGGCCTGTCACTGTTTCATAAGAGTTGCGTAGGAAGTCAACTGTCAAGAAAGATCAGAGCCTCAGGCACAGGTAGCTTCTTTCTTGGAAGAACCTTAACATATTCTTTCTTAGTCCATTGTTCCCAGCAACAGGCACAAAACTATTATTATACACACTATTATATCTTCAGACACCAGGGCTTTCTATGGCTCAGCTCATTAGCAAGTAGCTGCACTGAGCTAGCTTGCAGAGGCCCCAGCTATCATCAGTTTTTACAACCCTTCTCCCCTCTTCCTCTACAATAAGGAAGATATAACATAGGATATTAGATATTAGGATATCTAACATAGTAGCACTGCGGTAAAGATGTCCTAGGACCCAAAGGTCAAAAAAACCCAGCCGAACAAACCAACCTAAAAAATCCTGCATAGACATCTTGAGCCATCTGTTAGCTTCACCAAGGCTGCCTCAGTCATGCTGCAGGGAAGATATTAGTTCAGCTATCAAGCCACTTACTACATGTAACAGCATGCATCTAAATGGTTTTTCAGAGCCCTGGGCAGCAAGGCAAGACAATTTCATTTCTCCTCTACTTATATCAGAAATATTCCAGCATGCAAATCCCAAGCAAGTATTGTGACAGCCTTCAGAACAGAAAAGCCTAAGTGTTTAATGGGGATTTTGCCAACGCAAAGATGACAGGAGACTGTACACCCTTCTGCCTTACCTCAGTAACATACCCAGTAGAATTCACAAATCTCTCAAATTCCTCATTGCTGACCTCGTACTGATCCATGTAGAAACTGTTAATGTGGACTTTTCTAGCAGGCCACTCTCCATCTTGCTGTATTGCAGGCTCATCAGTGCCCATTGTAAACACTCCTCCTGGAATAGCAACCATCTGCAGAGAAAACACCACCCCAAAAGATGATGAAAACGAAAGATTGAAAAGCCTCGTACCAGTCTTATTCAACCTTCACCTCATCTTTGCAGGAGCTTTTGCTTCAAGCAGCATTTCACTGACAAAAACAGCACAACAAAATGGCAACAAAATGGCAACTGTCATCTTGAACACCTCCTGTTTGGAAGAAATAGCAAGCAGAACAAATTGAGAATAAAACCCCCATTTGCATGAATGTCTGGGTAATTAAGAACTTTTACTGAGGGTGATGCTTGTGCTCTGCTGTTAGAGGAGAAACATGTTCTCCTGATGTACCTAAGAGCCAAGAAACAATTCAGAGTCCTTTCTATTCATTTTCAGATTAAAAATTTTGGTATTTCACTCCATTCCTAGGAAGGCTTGATGCATCCATGAATAATCTGGAGACTACGAAACTGGGAAGTGTTCTTCTGCGGACAAGCCTGTGCTTGTTTGTATATTAACTACAAATGGTTTTTCATTTAACGACAGGCACGTGCAGCATTTTATTACCAACCATGCTGCTAACTGGAAGGTAGACACAGCACCTGCAGCTCTGTGTGCCAGAGATGAGGCAAACTTTCAAGTCAATTATGTCCCGCTACTCTGGGAGACCGGCCTTGGGCAAGAGCCTCAAGATTCAGAAGTAAAGGACAAATAACAGGATAATATTTTAACTATTTCAGTGCTGTTTTTCCCTCTAAGGCCTCAGCCAGTTTTCAGAGAAATGGAACACATTTTCCCTCAGTTTTAGTAGGCTCTTTCCAGGAAGACAAAGGCTCCAGAGGTCTTGCCATGCTTCATCAGATGTTTCCCTAGAGCCCTCTAAAGATCACAGAGAAACACACTCCTCACCCAAAAATCAAGAGCATCCATGAGCCTTGCTCAAAGCGTGTGCTGGAATAAGGAATGCCAGCTCGGACTTTGTAGAATCTTCCTGATGGGCACGTGATATTTCGAGGGCTGACTGCACAAGAGCTGGCTTGCCAAGATGTCACCCAACTCACCACCAACATGTCAAAGAACTGGAGAAGGAAACTCCCTCTCCTTTCTGTCCAGGATTCCTGAGCTACCGTCATCCCCTAACTCACACTGAATTCAGCCACCTCACACCTCTGGCAAGAGGTTTGTGAGTGGGTGAGCCCCAAGAAAGCCCTCAAGCACCGATGTATGCATTCAGTGCAGGAAATCACACGGCACCTGAACATACCCTGGCAGTGATCTGTGACCACACACTACTCTTACAAGGAATTCAAGCAGGTGGAACACTGACAGAACCTAAAATGAACAAAGCCCGTTCTAAGAGATAGTGGGGGTTTATTGCAAAATCCTAATGCTTGGCATGCAGGAAATTCAAGTATAATAACAGAACTATTCACTGATAAGTTTCCAGACTAGCACACTTCCAATACTGCTCCAGAAATTTACCTTAAGTTCTGACAGAGCAAGAAGCCTGGGTTTTAGCTGTATGGCAGTTCAAACATAGTGGAATAACACCCTATGCTATGTGCATATTAAACGCAGTCAAACTGCAGAGGTAAGGTTGTAAAAACGTGAACTGATGTAATATTATTTAGATGACAAGGCAGGGTCACAGAATGTCAACTCTGGAATTTGTTCATACAGCCATTTTGCATCACAACCTAGATTATAGGACCTCGATTCTTCTATAGTTGGATTTTTTTCTCTTACTTTACAAGATTCTCTTCATAAAGTTAGATGCTTGCACAAACACAGTTTATCTGAGTGCCCACAACAACTCGTAAACTAGGAAGACAAACAGAATCATTAGTTACCTTCCAGCTTCTGGAGTTTACTGTTATTTATGTAGTTACACCACTACAAACATATCAAATGACCGGGAAAAGTTCACATCAGCTATTCAGTACCTTTCCCTACTTAGAGAAGCTGAAGCATTCAACATATCCAATGTCATTGTTTTTTCTCCACTACAGAGGTCTTCTTTTGCTTGGGTCTCTCCCAGCAACACTTAACTTGCAACAGGCCTTGTAAGAAGTGGTACAAATACTTCTTTCCTTTGAAGTAACCACATTTAAAGCTAGCTGCATCCTCATAATTTTTCTCCACTAAAAAGAATTTGAGCACTTACAGATTGTCTTTAACCGAATCCATAAAAGGGCTTCAGGATAAATTTGCTTACATTTTTTAGGACTTAGGGAATGACAACGTGGCACAAAGTTGCACCACTTCCTTCCAATCTCTTTCCAATTCACTGTAGCTAAAACAACTCCCTGAAGCAGTCTTCAAAGCAAGATTTGGGGCTCACTTGTGAGCTGCTGTCTAAAAGCATGTGAAGAACTAACTCTCACTTTTCAGCCTAGCATTCATTTCCAAAACCTGAACCATCTCTGCAGATTGCCAGTGTACATTCAGCTAGGAATGGGCTTTCTTGGGAACCTGCTGTTCACACAGTGACAGCCGAGACTTCTGCATGTCCACCAGTGTTGTGCCCTACTGACATCAAGTATTGATTCCACAGGATTATCCCCCCCGCAAGGCCCATTTCACAGCTCCACCTCATGTTTAGAAATAGGGCCCTCGTTTGACAGCCAGCTTTATGATAACACAGGCTGAGAAGATGTCTAAAATCACTCCTCAGCCTGAGAGCAGTGGAATACAACACTAAATGAAGAACAGATTTTCCACATAGACATCACATCCAGAAGCCACATCTGTGTAGTTATTGAAGCAGCTGTAACATCCAGTTCTAAAATACAGGTAGCTAACACCAAGGGACTAATCTCCAAGAAATATCAAAGTTGAACTACGAAGGCAGAAACCCAACAGCAGAGGCTTACAGATATATCATTGGCTGTATTAGGTAGAGTGTGCAAGAATAATTGCCTGTAAATTCACTGCATTACTTAACTAGCACATGCAGTTCATTGTCCTCAAAGCTCAGCTTCAACAACAGGGACCAGATTTGCCTATGATTATCCTTAGCTAAAAGTATTGTTCTAATTTAGAGCAGACCCATTAAAATGCCAGCTCCCCAGCTCTAAAAATGCAGTGGAAACAACTAACCCCATCTGCAGTTGAAGCAGAAGCCAATTCTTCCCTCACTTCCCTTTTGGTAAAAACATTTTCTAGCTAAGCATAATCAAGTTATGCTGTGGACACAGCTTTAAATCCAGGAGCAATTACTTTTCATTAAGTATTACTGAAGTTGCCAGCTGCCTTCTATAAAGCAAGAGTCAAACAATTTTTTTCACACTGAGACCCACAGTGAAATGCCAATATTTATTACATTAAATGTATATTAGCGACACAGGGCCCAAGTGTAATACGAATTATTTAATTCATACTCTTTATATATTACCAAATACCTTAAGTGTAGCCTGCAATAGCAAAACCGCTGAGTACCACTCCCTTTACTTGGTAGGTTTTCACAGTGCCTGCATGACACAGGCTTTTTCCAAGCTGACACAGCTGCCCAGCACTAAACACCCTATTTGCAAGCCATCTCACACAAGAAGAAGATCCAAGTCTGCTATGGTATAATTTTGACTGCCAAAGTTTACTAACACTTTCCCTGAAATGAAGCAGCAATCCCATTCCTAATAACTGAAGACATCTCAGACAGTGAAGCATTTGGTCTCCAATAATACAAAAAGCTTTGGTATCCCTTTGCAGTAGGTGCCGTCACAGCACATCATAGCACATCAACTCACTTTAAGCACTGCCTTCATCAAGAAGGCACATTGAGCACGGGCCAGTGTCTTTCAGAAGAGTACCAAGAGCAATAGAATGGAACAAGCAATTAAAGAGACTTTCACTAAAAGCGAACCTAAAAGGATATCTAGATGTGGATACATAAATGATGGCTTTGCTGAAAAACACACAGGAGACATGGCACATCACCTATCAGCGTTTCAATTCCATTGACACCTAAATAGAGATGGTGCAAGGGGGTCAAACAGATCAGGGAACTGATATTCACCAAGTACGGGAATTCACTAGCAGAGATGCCACCTCACCCGCCTGTACAGCAAACACAACCCCGCTCAGGTGGATACTCTGGCACACGTATTCCCATGGTGACCAGCTCGAGGCAGCGGGAGGCCTGCCAAAGCAAACAACCGAGAAAGACATCCGGACTCCGTTTGTCGCCTTCCTTGCGCAGGGAGGAGCGCTTAGGGGTGACGCCAGTAGCACACGGGCAGCACAGCCCAGGCCTCTCCCCATTTTCAGGGGCACCCACACGGTGCGGGAGAC
>JANHGB010021112.1:0-17158 GCA_026283785.1 Coracopsis vasa | reverse complement strand
CCCCCAAAAAAAAAAAAAAACAAAAACCAAAAAAACCCAAAAAAACCCCAGCTGGATTTATCTGAGGTAACTTAATTGAAGACACTGCTGAAACTTAAAAATTATTCACTCGTCTAATAAAATACATCACCGTAACTGCTAACATGAAGATCTGGGATAGATAATTGAATAGAAAGTTTCAGGGAAGGGCCAAAGTGAAATGTAAATGCATCATTTCTAATTTCCTTCTATCACATCAATTGAAACCTGTATGCTTCAATACAAATTCAACAAAACCAACAACAAGAAAAAAGAAAATAGAAAACTGACTTTTAAAAGTTGTAGAAACATAACAAACAACAGAGAAGTCCAGCTTATATTCCTCTGTTTTTTCGCCCTTCCTAGAGATCTGATTTTTTTTTAGCCTAATAGATGTTATGAAGCAGACAGTACTGCTTGACAGTAGTTCTGGAAATTAGAAGTTCTTTTCCAAGTCTCTTCTTTTTTTTTTTTTTTTTTCTCCTAGGCCAGCAAAGTACTTGAGTATATAGGGAAAATCTGAATAATAATGTCAATGTAGGGAACTGCTGTGCTGAATCAGAGCCAGTAAGTACTTTAATTTGCTCAATTAAAAGTTAGCCTTGCAATTATTAGCACCAAAGTGACAATTCATAACCTTCGTAGTAAAAAATAAGTGTAAAGTCTTTAGGGAAAAATTTATTTTCTGAAAGGAATGTAAAAAGAAAAATATTTTCCCCCTCTTTGCTCCTTCTTAATTATTGCCATAAAAGTATGCAAAACAAGTGCAATTTCATTTGCAAAATGAGAGGTTTATGGACTTTTAGAGCACATTGAAACCGCCCAGTTTAGTTATAACACAATTGCCATGTAGCTTTACTACATTAAATATTATTGATTACTATAGAGTATTCTTTGTCAGAAACACTGAGTTATATTTCAATACCAATAGTATAATTCTCTAGTGTTATGGAAATAAATTGTGCACTGGAAATAGATCAAATATTTGTGTCTTTCTGTTGGCAACTACAGGAAAAACAACACCTTCAGGTAGTCAAGACAGCATTTGTTCTAGGCGGATTCAATTTCTGAATAAATTGAATCTGCCTTCTGATTTCTTCAGGTTTTTGTAGGGATTTTTTTGTTTGGTTGGGTTTTTTTTTGTTATTATAAATAATAATGCTGCAGTTGCAACTTTGAAGGAATCTAACCTTGTTTATATTCAAATTTACCTTAATAGTTTTTTTAATAGAAAATTAACATTAAAGCTAATACTATTTTTATGTTTAGCAATTCAAAATAGCAATATGTATTATAGCACACGTGCAATTGTTATAACTTCTTTCCTACTCAGAACCAGCCAGCCAGGTATTGAACTGATAGAGACCATGCTGCTCAATTTAAACACACTTAAATCATGATTCTGAAAGGATGCTGTTTTTACAATAGTTAAACCGGCTGAGGTCCAGCAGGTAGTTTTATGATTCATGCTCTCTTCTGTGGTATAAAAAAGTATAGCTAAAAGATGATGAAAGTAGCCCCAGACTATAAACAACACCATGGTTACTTTTTATGAAAGGTATTAGCCCTGTTGGTCACGTAAAAACAGCTTTAGAAAGAGAACAGAAAAGACATGCAAAACATAAAATTAGGAAACAATAAACAAATTGTAAATCACACATTTAAAAAAAAAATAGATATGAGAATTATGAAATATATAAGAAGTCTTATGAAAGTAGACCCATATCATTCTCAGGTCATTAGCATCATCTTTTAGCAAAATACTCTAGATACTTGATGACTAATTGTAAATTGCTTTTGACTCTTGTTCTCTTTCAACGTATTGATGAAAATTTGCTATATTAATCTTTGGACTTGGAGAAGGACAGGAAGATCAGAAGGATGAACATAACAACCAAAAGAAGATCAAGACACTACAAAGTATATGTATAACAACTTTAAGAGTGTTATGGAGATTTCAAATGTATAATGGGGAATTCCTGCAATAAGTAGATTATCTGGGCTTTGAGCATCCAATATTAACATCCTTGTAACTAGACTAGTAACTTTTTTGTATTTTGATTATCGTGTTAAAACATTAGTCACACTAAAAATCAATTCCTGACAATATACAGTGTGTTCTCTTTGCACTGATAATATTTACATCATATCAATATTTTGCACTTGCTCTTTTTGTGTAACTTTTCCTAAAGACTTTCCATTCTACATCTGGAAATTTGTCATATACTAATAGCTATAATACAGTGTTGGCAAGAAATGAAGCTTTATGTGTTACCAATGTAACACATACATACAAAATGAGTCAGGACCTTGCTCTCATATAATTCCCCTTATATATGTTTTTTGTACAAAATATACCTGCATTGGTGATGTCACACATAGTAGATGCAATGAGCATTTTGAGTGTTTTGTTTGTTCAGTGCATTCCTGACGTATAGCACCAAAGCATTTTCTCTTGTGCCACATACTAGTGGGAATGCTATTAACTTTGACTCTTCGTAGACCAAACCAACCTGAACACAAGAAATTATTCATTCTTCTAATGCACATTCACATACAAACATGTTCACATATTTATAATCATTTCATAAGTGCAAAAAAAGATTCTGCTGTGGAACTGTCATATTGCATGAACAAGTTTAATATTGACTTATTTAGTTGACTTATTGACTTCTTGCAGCAGCTCTTTTTTTAACAAGATCTAGTTCCTTTCAGATGCTTTTACATTACATTTCAAAAATAGCCTGATGTGGTGAAACAAGTCATCAGAAATCATTGCTGGAGATGCAACTGATCATATACCAAATGTATCACTATTATACATACATACATATATACATCCACACACACATATATATATAAAAAAAGATTTTTTTATCTCATTCTTACATAGTTTTACTGGAAAGAAAGCCCTGCTTATAACAGAATTAATGTGTCATGTGAAGGATGAACAGAGGTATATGATCTGACATCTACATTATTACAATGAAAAAGTCAATGACTTCCTTTTAAACTCATTTTTAATAGTATTAATCTTATGAAGAAATTATATTCCTACAAATGTAGATTTCACTTCTTTACCTCTAACATCTGCAAGCCTACTGATGTCAGGGGATTTTCTCATATACAAGGTCACAAAACCTTGTCAAAAAAATGTAGGCTCAAGTTTCAATGTCAGGGTTTTTTTGTTTATGGCTTTTTTTTTTTACTTTCCCTTCATGAAAACACTCTAAAAGCTTTCTGTCATCACTAATATTCTTACTAGCATTGTAATTGATTTCCTGCTAATTTTTCTCTCTGTGTATTTCAGACACACTTCATTAGCTTGCTCCTTTGAAGCTTGATAAACCTTTCCTTATGCCAAACTGTTAGCTTCTTTTAAGTCTTATTTCATACAAAAATAATACCAATATAATTACATGCATATAGTTAACACACCACAGTTCCTTCAAATTGTCACAGCTGTTTCACTATACATATAAGCCAGTAGAGATGTTTCTTTAGGCACTGCTATGTGACAAATTCTATAAATTATTTCATATTACTGGTTTTACTGGAAAATTAACAGTTTCTGTAGAAAATTATATCCTTAACCATAGTAATTACACCAGGATGAAATCTAAGAATAGACAGCTATATTCTTTGGCTCTAATCTTGCAATAAACAAATGATCAAGCTCTAAATTTAATTACACAAAGGACTATATCCATAAAAATAAATTATTAGCATCATGGGCCAAAGTATTCTTATCAAAAGGAGTGAATGGGCCCAGCACCCTCTCATTATGAAATGTAGCCTTTAAATAACAGTGTATAGAAAGGTTTAATTTTATACCTCTGCAGTACTAAATGACAGTGTTTAGCATCTTATTACAGCAAGATGAACATGATTAATACTTCTTCACAGAGAAAAGACCATGCTAGAATCACACTTCACAGTGAGTAATGAGTTCCCCTTTGATTATGAGGTAGAATTTTCTTATATATTTCATAGGAGGTTTAAATCATGATTCCACTGAGGTCAATCAGGAAAACCTCTTTGCCTTCCACGAGGACAAGATTCTGCCCAGTGTTTTTGTTTAATACCACTGCAAAAGAACTTCATAACCAACTGCCACCTGGTTTTAGGTATTTATCTATACCATGAAATGCCATTTTTGCTGTAAAATGTTTTAAGGTGGGAATGTTTTCTTTCAAAAATATTGAATTCCTATTATATTAAGATTTCAGTACAGATTTTGATTTTTGTTAGTTTACACACTTATTAGGTGATTAATTTATAATGCTAATTAATTGTTTCATTCATTTCAGAAAAATAAACAGTTTAAGCAACTAAACTACTTAAGAATTACTCTTCAGATATGTCCTGCTCCCCACCTGTACAGACCAGTATTTCACCTATTAACAGTAAGCACTCCTGTCTCAAGAGGGAGCACTTAGAAGGTACATACCATGGGGTACCCTTTGATTTTACCTGTGGGACCACAAAGAGGACATGAGAAACTGGGATGGAAAATCTCTCTCCACCCTAAAGATATGGATACATGAATTTACGTAAAACAAGTACTAACAATTATTTTGTAGTTTTGCTCTATTATGGATCCTAGTTGCATTATCTTTTTGCAGGGCATTTAAAAATGAATTAATATAAAAAAATGATAAATTAAGTTCTAAAGAATATCAGTTGACATTTTGTATATTAAAGCATTATATTATATCCCACTGCTTTACTAGAAAAAGCAGATAAATGTTTCAAAAAATATTCATACAGCACAGTTGCGAACAAAAACTTCCCCTTCTTCTCCAGGCTAATTACAATAGCATTTGAGAATCTTGAAAATTTTTAATACCCTTGGGATGTTGAAAACAGCATGATAATATTGCTAAGAACCTTGACAGGGGTTCAGATCTTGTTTAGGGTTAAGCAACTATTTGTGGCTACTCCAATCCCTGGGACAAGCTACTCAAACTCCAGCAACAGGCACTACAGCTACTCACACCCCAGTGATGGGTGATGCAGCTGAACCAGAGGACTAAGACCTGTCGGTATCTGTTGCCACTTACACAAGAAGAAATGAATATGAAAGACAGCTCATTTAGTAAATGAGGACAAAGCAAGGCCATCAAAAACAGAAGGAAAAGAGAGAACAAGAGGTAACCTCTAAATCCCTATTCCTGACTGAGCTGCAGGATATGCAAAAATATTTCAGCCATACCCAGGTGAGCAACATTATCACCTGGCTACTTATAATGGGGCTACTACCCTGGAGTTAGAGCATAGCAAGGCCAAGCGGCTGTGATCACTTTCTAGCGAAGGAGGCATTGGCAAGGTTTATGGAGTTTGTATTCTAGCTTGTTTTACTTCCCTGAAGCATGGAATTAAAAAGAAACAAATAAAACTCCAGCTTCTCTCTTACATATTGGAACTCCATTTTCCTGTATCTTTTGTGATAACATAAAGAGCAGCAAACACTCATCAACTTGTTTCATCTTATCATCAGCATGTGGTGTAATGACTTCAAGAATGGTAATAGATGTACCTAATGCAGGTGTGAACCAAGTCAGTGCACCTATTGCATCACAGACATGCTATTATGGCTGTGCGCCTCATTTGAAATTTAAAACTTATCTGCAAAATTTTATATCTTATGGGATCTGATTCTGTCCCTTAACACAGTAGCAACAACTTTGAATTGTGATACATATAATCTGTTTTGTCATTCTGCCTTGCAGTGAAGCAAGTAGTAAATACCACACAGCATTTGGATATTCCAGAAGAAAAATAGGTTAAGGGTTGGTGTAAACCTCCTATTTTTAGCCACTGATAAAAGATTTTTATTTTCTTCAGATTCAACCATTATCATGGATTGTTTATTGCTCACACAATGGAGTTATGTGAAACTCTTCAAGGCCAATTGAAATGCAAACTAGTCAGTAAGGGGTCATCATTCATATTACGTATTCGTGTTTTCAAACTTTGTATAGTTCACAGTAAAATCCAAGAACCAAGGTTTCATCCATTACCTGTTTAACTGTCTGTATGAGTCAGGCAGAAAGAGGAAGAAAGTGAAGACAGGGAGTGTATTATTAGCATAAATAGCAATCAGGATATTCTTCTGTTATCTTAATCTAATCTTCTGTTATTTTAATGCCACTCATTCCTGTCCACACGTCCATTCAAGCAAAAGTTTGGGAAAAGATAAATCCTTGAATGTTGGATAGTTTTTTTCCCATATATGCACTCATAAAGTTTGCGTGTTTGGTACTTTCTAACAAGTACAGATTTTATGAGTGTTGCAGTATTTCTTTTCCGTTAATATGTATAAGGAGGGTGCTTTAACTGAAATAATAGCAAGTGCAAGTACATTGCTGATATAAACAAAGTTGTCAATGGTTACTACAGTAATTGCTGTGGAATACTCCAGATGACACAAATGAATACAGGATCATAATAAGTATTGGCTGGCCATGCTTACAACATCAACTGCTCACTAGGAACAGTTGCCAGTACTTGTGTGTTTTAGTTTTCCCAAGGGAACTACCAGAAAGAAATGTCTGCACGGAGCCTCAAGCATTAAGAGATACATAAGGAACTCCAGAGAATTTTCAATTAGTTTTCATCACAGCTGTATCTCTGAAGCACTATGTGCAAACATAAAAATCTGGAAATAACCCATGCCACTTTGCATTCCTCTGTTCTGTTGTGATAAGAATGTGATGTGTTTGGTAGTATAGGAAGCTTGGAGGTCAGTAAAAACAAAGAAAAAAAAAACCACCCCAAACCACCAATCTATTTAAAAAGTATAAAACAAGTCTAAACACATTTCTTCTAAAATAATTATTAATTTCAAGAATCTTTGTCCAATTATCATGATATAGTGTATTCTTAAAATGAAATAGAAAATGGTGGAACTGAGAATTGACATGTATCAGTCTTGAACGATTAGAACTTTCAAATTTGAGGTTTAACTCTTTAGGTTTTCTAAGAGAAAGCGTAGTCCTCAAGATAGCAATTGTAAATAATGCTGCAGTAATTATGCTGACATTGAGGGGTATCTGTGATGCTGATATCCTCAAATCATGTACAGGAAATTTAGATACTAATTGCCATTATTTAAATATGAATTAAGCATCCAGACTTTCAATTACTGTTGGAAATTCCAACTTAAACTATAGCTTATATCTTTTATGTGTAATATAAGCCTGAAGTCTATAAAACCAGAAGTGATATATGACAAGAAGTCTATTTAGGAAGTTTGCCTATGAATCAGTAGAACAACTGATTTCTAGATGTTCTAGCATGTCATTTCCCACTGCTGGGGAAAACCAAAATCCTTAGGACCAACTTTCTTTTTAATAACTTATTTTCACTGTCTAGACTTTATCGTATATGTGAACACTTCTTATTTGAAACAATTATAACAACAACAACAACAACAAAAAGCCTGTCTGCAAATCCAATTTTCCTTAGACTGGTTGAAACATATAAAATTTCCAACAAAACCTGTCATTAAAAATGTGCATTGTAGCAAATAGCATTTAAGCTACCTGCATAGGATATGGTGTTATGTTTGTTGAAGTTTATTTCTGAGAATGTAAATAAAGATTTCAATCTCTCATATTTCTAGGCATACCTAAGACAACAGCTTTCCTTAACTGCCCTAATGTGAATCAGCCAAGACATGAGTAGGTCTTTTCATATGACACAAAACTTACTAAGCTCAGAGTTGCCTGGAATACCTGGTTTTTAAACTCAGTTTTGGAGAACATTTCTTTGCTACATTTATTATGGGCATATTTCTGGAAAATATTAATTCTATACAGCTGATATATTCCAAAGGTTAATAGCCTACACAACTTCCCAGACGTTCAGGACACCTGTTGCTGTAGATGCTTGGAGCAGAGATGCGAGGGTCTAAGATTTGAATTTCACTGTCTTTCCTGTTCAAGATACCCTGTAGTCAGTCTACAGGTAGACTTGTAGCCATTGACTTGTGGGTCAGGCTCAAGATACAGACATCATTTACCAATTACCATCACAGACAAAGCAGACTCAACTTGGGGCAACTATAACCAATTTTTTTAGTGTCCTCCAGCCCCACATCTTTTCCCAGATTCACTTCACCCTTTCATTTCTGATTCCTCTGCCTCCTCTCCCCTCCCACAGGGAGATGAGGAATGGGGGGGTTGCAGTCAGTCCATAATATCTCCTCTCTGCCACTCCTTCCTCTGCACACTGTTCCCCTGCTCTGGCACGGCTGCAGTCCTTCAGAATAAACATGCTCTGGCCTGGAGTCCTCCAGGGGCTGCAACATGGATATCTGCTCTGGCTTAGTCCTTCCCAGGGCTGTAGGGGAATCTGTTCCAACATCCGGACCACCTCCCGCCCCTCTCCCCTCAGTGCTTGCAGTGTGTTTCTCACACTTTTCCCCTCACATCCAGGCAGGGTTTTCTCTTCCTCCCCCAGACTTTCCCCAGGCACCACCATCGTGTCTGTGGGGCTCAGCTGTGCCCTGAGGCGGGTCCTTTGGATCCTGCTGGAACTGGCTGTGTCCAGTATGGGGCAGCCCCTGCCACTCCTCAGAGGCCCCTCTAGCTCTCTGACAGCCCCTGGGCACCTGTGCCTGTACACACATACACCCCATACATTACTGTGCATAGAGTAATATGAACAGTCAGATAGTGATAATCTTAAGTCTTGCTTACCATGAAAACCCATTACAATTCTGCAATATTTACCTTTAAAATATCCCAGTTTCTATGATACACCTTTTTTCCAGTTTTCTTATGCTGAGTTAGGTACACAGACATTAAGTTTACAGTGTCTCAATAATACTAGTTTAGAATGAGGTGAATCTCCAAGCACTAGTACTCATTTAATATTGAAACAGCAGGCAACATTTATATTCTGGTAAGTATGCAGTAGCATACCTTTTCACTTTTCAGAGTCTTTTTAGCATCACAAGAAAGTATGCATGAGTATGTTCGCATTTTATTTAGCTTGTATATATGATATATGTAGTATAGAGGTGTGAAAACACCAGATCAAGAAAAATACATGGCAGTACACAACTAGAAAATAATAAATCATCCTCTCCCACTCTGTCTTCAGGCAAAAAATATACACCTATAGTGGTTAAAAATGGATTATAATTTTCCCCATTTTAAAACCTCATTTGTAAAGACTTTTTTCTTCCTTTGCATTTTCCCTTTTGATTTGTACATGAGGGTTCAAGTCTGCAGCATCAGTTTTAGGAGGCATTATCGCATATTTGTCCTGCACAAGTCGTCACAAGTTTGTATTTACTTGTTCTTTCTTTCCCCTGAAAAGTAATATATGCCATAATCCTGAGGGAGAAATCCTGCCTGCAAAAGATTATTCCGTATTTGTTTATACTGCAGTTCTGAAATATCCTGGCAGTACAGACAGTTTTCATTTAGTTACTCAATTGATCAACACTTGAACTTAATAAAATATGGTCAACTTTTCCTAACAACAAGAAGAGTGGAATGAAGAATTCTGGACTGGGCAGGATGAAGAGGAAAACATGCATTCACTATTTCTATAATAGAGCAAAGTTTGGTTGGCAGTGATTCACGGGGCCATGTTATCATTCACAGTATCTCAACAGGTATCTAAGTACTTACATGCCTTCCCCTGAGTATATGAATAGGGCTCTAAAAATATTACTGTCAGTGACACTGTAAATGTGTATACAATTAAAACAGTTTTCCTAGCCATATTTACCCTGTTCTCATTTTTTCTTTTCCATTTCTGCATCTGCTCATCTTGTAACTGCAAAGCACTCCCTGTGACTGCTGCCTGCTACTCTGCTTTCAAATATCTAAGCTGCAGTATTTGTCTATCATTATCTCTTCTTGATTTCCCAATTACTCGTGTTCTCTTGACAGCTTAATGCCTTGTTTTACCTACATCCTCAAACAAATGTAGTATGCCTCTGGTATTCCAGAGTATGTAACACTGGGATTTGCTCAAGAAAATAAGCTCAGCCACCTTAGGTATTAGCGATTTCCATGAATGTAAAATGTGGAATCAGAACATACGGAAACCCACACTCTCCTTCCAAATCTCGAAACTTCTTCCCTTACATCTTCAGCTGATAAGGGTTAACAAATATTGAAAAATGTCATCTCTGTTTTACTAGCTACCTCAAGTTTCCCAAGACTGGATGTTATCTTCATGTAACTATATTATTACCTTAATTTCTCTGGATTTGTATAGTCTTTTGTTGCATTTTCTCTACAATCCATTCTGTAAGCCATCTAAGGCAAAGTTGTTTTTTATTTTTCTCTGTTTATATAGTCCTTCATATCACATGCCTCTAAACCTGGTTTGCAGTTCCTGTGTGTCACTGCAGTAAAATTAGACTCCTTTCTATGCCTTTTGAACAGGAAATAGCATTTCTCACCAGTTGGCAGATTTCTCATGTTAATCTTGAAACTAGGACAAAAGCTAGGAATTTAGTAATTTTGCCGCCTTGTTGAAACACTGAAGTGTCTTCTCATGGTTGCTTGATACACTCATCTGTTTAAGCAAATATACGATACAATTAGCCTCAATTTACTAAAGACTTATAGATCTTATATGACACAATGCACTAAATGTGAACAGTCTTTTCCTTAAATTGCTTATCAAGGCAGAGTTTAAAGTGTTCAAACACCTACACCTCTTTTTTAAGCTCCTACATTCTCATTAACTTTCACAATCCCAACACTCCATTCCCAAGCACCATTGTTCACAGTTCACTGCCAGTATGGCATTAAGTTGAATGAGATCTTTTGCATCAGATGACTAATTAGACATGCAGATTTTTTTGGTGACAAATGGTTCCCTGTGATCCAGGAAGACAATTCACCTGTCCACAATCCAGCCCTTACTGCCATCACACTCAAGGTCCCTCAGACACAGGCTAAATAAACAACGCTAATTGTCGCAGTCATTTGTTAAGGCTTTCTTTAAACAATATGGCAAAAAAAACATAAAGGTTTGATTTTATATCTCCATTATATTTCACACACTAAGAACACATCAGCTTTGTAATACGTGGCTGGGAGCAGGGTGAGATTTCTGCGGAAGTGCTTGGTCTGCTCTTGTGCTCAGTAATGTATAATCAACCCTTGGTGTTAGTATTGTCTGTTTTCTAAAGCAGGATGTTATATGACCTACAGTCAATACTAAGTTCTTACTTAGATCTACTATTAGATCTACTATACTCCTCCATGTGCCTTTTAAACCAGCTTGCTCAGGGGGGAAAAAATAAAAATAAAAAATTAAAGCCCAGAGTGACAAAAGATTTGGATAACATCCTTTTAATAAACTGGGAAGATTCAGATCATGTAGGACCAGCTTAAACAAAATAGAGCTCCTAGCTTTCACTGAAGAAAATAGTGAAGAGCTGTTGAAGCCAAGTTGAAAATAGTGTTGAAATAGCTGTTGAAGACAGGCCTATACAGATTGTAGCTTTCCTGTTTCTTGTGGCCTAATGTTCAAGATTAGTTAAAAACTTATGATATAAGGAAGGAAATCTTCATTGTCCTACATTAGTTGTCAGTAACTAAGCAATGCCAGTGATATATTTTATTTTATTTTATTATTTTCTTTTAATAGAATTCTACATTCTTTTGATTTTATCTAGATTTTTTAAAATAAAAATATGGCATCTGTCCTCATTTGGAACTCTTCCTTTTTGTGTCATGAAATTCACCGACCTATCTTGAAATTGCTATTTTAAATAATGATTTAAAAGTATTAGCAACAGGATTTTCCGTGAGAAGGTAATAAGGTCATCTCGTAATCCATTTTTTCCCAGCTACATTCGCAAGATTCAGCAAGCTTATGTTCATGCATTTATCATCATATTCATTCGCTTACATGATTTTACATAATGATGATTGGTAAAATGAAGGCACATACTTCTGTGAGCCCTTTTCTAAGTGCTATATATGCTTAATGTTACAAGTGGTACTATTTCAGAAGCAAAGTTCCTGTCTTATTAAGGAACTAAATTTAGATATAATTTACTACACTTGGAAGGAAGAAAATATTTAGTGTTTTTACTTTAGTGTTACAGTGCATTTATAAGCTAAAGTCACACAATAAAAACTTCAAGCTTTCACATGCATAACATCACAACCACCCACTTAAACTGTATGCTGATGAATTTTATGGATTCAGAGAAGCATAGAATCATAGAATAGTTTGGATTAGAAGGGACCTTTAAAGGTCATCTAGTCTAACCACCCTGCAAATTGCAGGGACATCTTCTACTAGATCAGTTTGCTCAGATCTCCATCCAACCTTACATTTAATGTTTCCAGGGTTGGAGCATCTCTGGTCAACCTGTGCCGGTGTTTCATTATCCTCATTGTAAAAAAATTCTTTCCCTATATCTAGTCTGAATCTGTCATCTTTTAGTTTAAAAACATAACCCTTGTCCTATCCCTACTAAAATGTTTGTCCCCATCTTTACTGTAGGTCCCCTTTAGGTACTGGAAGGCTGCTCTAAGGTCTCCCTGGAGCCTTCTCTTCACACTGAACAAGCACAGTTCTCTCAGCTTGGAGGTGCTCCAGCCATCTGATCATCTTCGTGGCCCCCTCTGGACCTGCTCCAACAGGTCTATGCCCTTCCTGTGCTGAGGACTCCATGTCAGGCCTTCCGGTCAGGTCTCACAAGAGCAGAGTAGAGGGGGAAAACCACCTCCATCCATCTGCTGGTTATGCATCTTTTGATGCAACCCAGGATAGGGCTGGTCTTCTGGGCTGCGATCTCAGGTTGCCAGATCATGTCCAGCTTTTCATATACCATTCTCCACAAGGTTCTCTCAATACCTTCATCCCCTAGCCTGTATTAATACTGGGGATTTCCACAACACAGGACCAGGACCTTGAACTTGGCCTTGTTGAACCTCATGAGGTTCACGCAGACCCATTTCTCAAGTTTTTCCAGGTTCCTCCATATGTCATCCCATCTCTCAGGTGTGTCAACCGCACCACTGGCTGAAGGTGAACTTGATCCCACTGTGTATGTCACTGATGAAGATATTAAACAGTACTGGTTCCAGAATAGACCTATGAGGGGCACCACTTCTCACTGATCTCCATCCAGACATTGAGCCATTGGCCACTACCATCTGGATGCTACCATCTGACCAATTCCTTATCCACCAAACAGTCCACCTCTGAAATCCGTATCTTTCTAATTTAGAGAGAAGGATGTTGTGGGGGACCGTGTCAAACACTTTACAGAAGCCCAGACAGATGACATCTGTAGCTCTTTTCTTGTCCACTGATGTAGTCACCCCATCATAGAAGGTCACTATGTTGGTCAGGGAGGACTTGCCCTTGGTGAAGCCATGCTGGCTCTCTAGAAACATCTCCCTGTCCCCCATGTGCCATATACCAATAGAACATATTTGTCAGCAAATGCACTCAAAGGGAAGTTGATTATTGCTTCAAAACTTTAAAACTCAAAGTCAGGAAAATATCTTTAATTTTTACCCTTCTTAGGTGCAGAATCAAAGAAAAGTGACTAGCAAGATGTGTTGGTACTATAAATACAAGATTTTAACACACTTCTTTATCTAACTACCACATTTTTCTCACTTATTCAACTTTTTATACGCCCTCAGTTGCAACTGATGTGGTATATAGTTGAGAGTAGAACCAGCTGGTGTTCTATGGTGCTCTACTCAGGTTAAGTTAGGTTAGGTTTCTCCTGCAAGCATCTCTTACAGATACCTGTTCATATTTTCTAAATAGTGTTTCTGTGATTACTTTTCTCCATTTTCTTTTTTCAGCTGCATTAGAACTAAATTCTTTGGTTATAGTTCCGTAAATTATCAAGTTATGTTCTTTCCACTTTCACTTCTATATATCATAGAATGGTTTGGGTTGGAAGGAACCTTAAAGATCATCTAGTTCTTATTTTTTAAACTCTTCCTAGATTTTGTCTGATCACTGTAGTCAAGTTGATAACCTTATGTTTTGGAACGCATTGATAACATATTGTTCATCATTTTCCTTTTTTTTTTTCTTTTTTCATGCTTCATGAAATGGACTAGAAAGAGACATTAGGATTAAAAAAAAAGAGCTAGGTTATCTATGTGAGACATATTAGGAAACACCTGTATTTCGGTGAGTATTTGGGCCTCTTTCTGAAGTCCCACCTGGACTGCTAATGCTGTCATACAGAAGGCAAAGTGCAATTAGAGGGTTAGTGATCTCTTTCTGAAAGCTTCTGGTCACTGAATTTCTCTTCTACCTTACCAAACACTGCTATATACTTGTTATTCACCATTGCTAAAAAAATAAAGGACTGTGTTATTGTTAGATACACTCCTTTTATTGCGTTCAGGAAAGCCTCTCCTCGGGTAACTTTAAAAAAAAAAATAAAATAACAGAGGATTTATTTATTTAGTAAGCCAGACAAAACAAAATCTACTTAGCCTGGATAGAAAATTAAAATTAGCCTGATCATTATTAAACACTGAGCACCCTTTTCTACTTCTCTGGTTTCCCTTCAGAAATGCACTGCAAACTGATGGCTATACAGCTGGAGAGGACATAGAAGTAAACATTAAATGAATAGCATTTCATGTTATTAAAGCCTATCCGGTTTTCAAGGTAAAGATAAAAAACTTGAATGCCAGATTTTCTTTAAAGTCTTTCCTTTGTATGAAGACTGGCATATGCCAGCATTTTTCAAACTTGATTAATGTAATGTAATTGCTGGGAATAAAACAAAAAGAGTTGAAGAACTCACAAAGCTGAGCAAACAACAACAGAATGACTGAATCAAACATCAGCTTTATGATCAGCACTCAAAGCAATATAATGTCCATATACTGATTGTTCATCCTTAAATTGAATTGTTGCAGGCAAATTTATCTTTAGAGAATATATATCCCAGTTAGTGGGCACCTATCTTCTTCTGACATGGAACACATTTCTATGTATTGTATTGTTGAAATCAAGTAAGTGTACAATCATTTTTACCACACACAGACTAGAAACGCCCTTACATCAGGAAAAAAAAACAAACCCAAAACATCTTTTTTTTTGGTATTTTTAAGTATACATGGAAATTAAACTGAAAAAATATGTAGGCAAATGGAGAACTATCAGTGAGCAATATTCCTAAATATGGTCTAAAATACTTAACTGTCAGAAGTAATAATTTATAAAACAGGACTGTAGACGTTTTCCTGATAGATCTGAGGGGCATGTTAATGAAGCACAACGAAGACAGATAGCTCCATTCTAATACCATCGAGCAGACAGCACCTCATGAAATGCATCTCTGCCAGTGCCCATCAATCTCACCATGATGGCTGCTTAGATTAGACACAGAAAAAGCACTCCTGTGAATCTTTAAAAGGCTATTTCTGTCTTTTGTGAAGTTGTTTAACTTTGTTTTCATTTTATTGATTTGGCTGGGCTTTAATGTACATGGGAGCCTTCAGACCTACTCATAAAATCCCATGAAAGCAGCTGCTAGAAAAACATAAATTGCATATTTACTGTTTTACCCACTTGGGTTTGTCCTGTTTCACATTACATGCTATTTTATTATTTTTTAATCAGTTGTGTAAACCTATTAATAAAGAAATGCAATTTAACAATATGCAAAGTTAAGCTTTATAAGGCTGTGTTGTTCTCATTGCTACCAACAGTCTACCACTTGAAAAAGTTTAAAACTCAGTGTCTTTATAAAAAAAACCCATACTTTGTCAGTTGTTTTTAAATTACTTTCCTTTTCAGTGATTTCTCCTGTTTTTGTAGCAGTGGGAGTTCAATGAGTTGCTTGCGAAGAGCTAAATCCAGTCATCTTACTTGCAATGTGCAACAGGAAATTATGTTTAACTCAGCCATGTGTTACAAAGTGCCATTAAATATGATGAGTTCTTAGTCAGAAAAATAAGTTGTTTCATGACATTCATACAAGAGAGAAGCCTCAGACTCTGTAATTTATATATCAGGTTCATGGATTTTAACAGAATTTGGTCAAAATACTATTTTGGCTTTATTTTTAAATATCCTTATCTTTAAATATGTGGGTTTACTTCTAGTATCTTTCAGCTGCATCACTTTCAAATTCAGGCATATCTGCACAAATAAGCAAAGCACTCTATGTTCTGGGCAAGGAGATGTACTAGTAAACTTGTGTGCCAGGGCTAACCTATGGTTTGATCAAGTTGGAAAAATACTGCTCACTAATACTGCTCACAAAAAGGTGCTGTGAGCATTACAGGCCTCTTTTTTCCCCAGTTGACAAAGGAATTTCAATGGAACAATGTCACAGAAAAACAAAGGAACAGGAGTTCCTCCTGGTTAGGTTATCAAAAACCCTGTATCTACACAGTAAGTTTACACACTCAAACTCCTAAAAATTATATGTTATTTTGCTTTTGTATGAGAAAGCATCTAAGTTTTTTAAATCAGGAGATCAGCATCCTCATGCAGACCCTCCAAGAATAATGGAGTCAATAATCAAGGTCAAAATTATGGTACTGTACATTTTAGAATTCAAGTGAAAACAAACATGTCTTGAGCTGGACTGTATTGCATTGAACTATTGAACTAACTATAGTTAGAACAATAACTACTGCATTTTAAATTTATAGAGTTTAAGTGTTTGCAGAAAACTGCCATTCTTTCCTGAGAAGCACTGAAAATAAGTTCATCCATTCTTCAGAGAGAGGATACAAAACCATTTACAGTGCAGAAAACTTTGTTCAGTTGTCACAGCCTTCAACAAAGCTGCATGCAGTATTCAATTTCTTTTGCTTTAAAAGGCCATCAGGAAGATATATCAGCAATTGATTATAGAGATAGGAAGACAGGAAATATTGCCTGCTATTTGGAGAGCTAACATGTAAGACAGACTGCAAAGTTATGAATGATTCTATGCCAAGTTCAGTTTGAATTTCTAAAGTAGAATCATAGAATAGTTAGGGCTGGAAAGGACCTGAAGATCATCTAGTTCCAACCCCCCTGCAATGGGCAGGGACACCTCACACTAAACCATGTCACCCAAGGCTTGATCCAACCTAGCCTTGAACACTGCCAGGGATGGAGCATTCACAACTTCCCTGGGCAACCCATTCCAGTGCCTCACCAC